>VXBP01001791.1:0-298131 GCA_013400115.1 Rhinopomastus cyanomelas | reverse complement strand
CAGGGTAGAAGTCAGAGAGTGGTGGTCAGTGGGACAGAGTTTAGTTGGAGGCCTGTATCTAGTGGAGTGCCCCAGGGGTCAGGGCTGGGACCAGTCCTGTTCAATCTATTCATTCATGACTTGGATGAGGAATTAGAGTGCACTTTCTGCAAGTTTGCTGATGACACAAAGCTGGGTGGTATCGCCGACACCCCTGCAGACTCTGCTGCCATTCAGTGAGACCTGAACAGGCTGGGGAGCTGGGCAGAGAGAAATTTAATGAGGTATAACAAGGGTAAGTGTAGAGTCTTGCATCTAGGCAAGAACAACCCCAGGTACCAGTATAGGCTGGAGACTGACCTGTTGGAGACTAGTTTAGGAGAAAGGGACCTGGGCATCCTGGTGGCCACCAGGATGACCATGAGCCAGCAGTGTGCTCTTGTGGCCAAGAGGGCCAACAGCATCCTGGGGTGGATCAGAAAGGGGGTGGTTAGCAGATTGAGAGAGGTTCTCCTCCCCCTCTACTCTGCCCTGGTGAGACCACACCTGGAGTATTGTGTCCAGTTCTGGGCTCCTCCCTTATAAGGAAAGGCTGAGTGAACTGGGTCTCTTGAGCTTGGAGGAGACTGAGGGGTGCCCTCATTAATGTCTATAAATATTTGAAGGGTGGGTGTCAGGAGGACAGAGCTAGGCACTTCTCAGTGTCATCTAGTGATAGGACAAGGGGCAATGGTTGTAAGCTGGAACATAGAAGGTTCCACATCAATCTGAGGAGGAACTTCCTCACAGTGAGGGTGACAGAGCACTGGAAGGGGCTGCCCGGGGTGGTTGTGGAATCTCCTTCACTGGAGATGTTTAAGCCCCACCTGGATGTGTTCCTGTGTAACTCAGTCTAGGTGATCCTGATGTTGCAGGGGAATTGGACTAGATGATTTTTCGAGGTCCCTTCCAATCCCTAATGATTCTGGGATTCTGTGATTCTCGGAGCAGTATGTTTGTTTCACAATTTTTAAACTTTTATTATTTCAGTACTATTGACATCCATATCTCAGATGCCTGATAAATTGAGCTGCTTCCTTTGTCCCGTAATCTCACTTTGCTTCCTCATGTTGGATGAATAACCACCTGAAATTTTGTACTTGCTTAAGCCCTTTCATCAGAGAAGCTCAAACTAGCTTGCAAACATTAATTAAAATTAAGACACCCTGAACATCTTCAGAGAGCTGTGCACTCATTAACTAATCCCCACAGCGTGCCAAGAAGGTACTGAAGATGCAAGATTAGACTTCTTGTGTACTCTGTACAAGAGAAGCTCAAAGATCAAGGTAAATATTTTCAAAAACCCCACTGCATGAGCATCCACATGAATGCTAACAATTCAAAAGGTTCAAATGATCGTTTAATGACAAAGAATGGGCCTCAACTTCCATTCAAACCCCTTGTCTGTGCCAATTTTGGTTTGGCTCAGTTGACACCTCTCTACACTAGTGTGTCAGAATCAGGAGAGGAAAAGACTGTATTTGGACTCCTTTGCGTGAAGGATTAAGCAGCGTGTATAATCATGTTAATCGTTATTTTTTACTGTCTTGATCCCATCCCCTTTTTCCTAGGCTAAACTTTTGGTTTGTGTCTTCCTGGCAGCAGTAAATTTGCAAAGCTCCCACGTGAGGCATTCCCAGGAAATAATTATATGGGAACAGATACCTTTGTGGACTGTAGCCGTACCGGGCAGTGAAAAAGTGGGCTAGCCCGTATCTGTCATACTGACTCACTCTTCTCATTGTTTCCTTGTACTTTCTCATCTGTTTGTATTTTTTTCACTCTTAAAGTGCATTCTTGGGGAAAGAACTGCCACTCTGTTCTGCATGTAACTTATTTTTAACGTAGGCAACAGTACTTCTTTGCCATTTTCTACTAGGGCTGGGGGAATTTAGGATGAGTTGGGAAGTTCAGACAATGAGATTTCACTGGGTTTGCCCACTTCAGTAGGAAGTCACACACACCACGTTTCAAATTTGCTTTTTTGCCACCATTCATTTCTGTCTTGGACAGATTTCTAATTATACCCTCTGTCCTTAAGGCAGCTGTGGGCTGTGCTTATGCAGTCTTCCAGTCTAATGTTCCTCTTGTTCACAGCTTGGTCCCATTGGTCCTTCTAGCCTGAAGGACAGAGGGCTCCCCTAACATTCCTGAAGAGAATTTGTACAGATCTGGGTAAAGCCAGAGGGCTCAAAAAGAGCCCAAATCATTGGTGGTTAGTGAGGGGAAAATTAATTTTGTTTCACTTCCGTTCATGAAGCACCTGGAAAACAGACCTTAAGAGACATTTGTAGATATTTTCTTTTAATAAAGCAGTATGTAACACTTATGTAATATAAGTGCTAGAACCTAACACTAAACTAGTTGTTGGGAGGGCCAGTGTGCACCTGGTTATGCTGAAGAGCTAACCATGTAAAAAATGCACTGTGAAGACACCCAAAGCTGCTTCTACCCTGAAGGGGGAGTTTTCAGTTAGTCCACACATGAGAACCTGATGAAGCCAACACTGCAGTGGTTTACTGTGAATTGTGTCATGGCACCCCAATCTTTTGCATTTTGCATCCGCACCCTCTCCAGTGAGAAGGGAAAATACAAGCTCTAGGCAACTCCTCTGCAGTCTGCAAGAAGAACAGAGGAGTGGTGGCCTTTCTGCTGTCATTGCTGCGTCCATTTACAAACAGTCCTTCCTCATAAGGACGCTAGGAAACTAGAACTCTTCTCTGGGGACAACAGGCAGAGCAGATGTACAATGCAGTCACTGTGCTCTCACTGTGTTCAGAGAAGCTCCTGGAGGCCCTGTGTCTGCTTGCTGCTCCTGGACTTCCCTGAGTTTTGTTTCCCTCACACAAGGTGCTGCACTGGATCACAGCTGAGTACATGCAATGCTCAAACCATTAGAAAACCCTGCTAGACTTCAGATTAACAGAGTCTGAAAACCTGCTGCAATTTGTTCTGATGTCACAGTGATCTTCACATCAAACCTCACTCCCAGAAAAGTCTTGCTTTTATTGATGAATCAGTGGTTGAAAAGTCATAAATACTAGTCCAGCATTATCCATCCTCTGCAATCTATCAGTTAGCTCTTTGGCCTCAGGAAATGTGTGTGCAAGTGACCAAAACAGCTTCACAGTTTTGCATAAAAGTCACCTGGATTGCAGTCCACAGACTACAGGATATGATTATATCCCACCTTAAATGATGGGTTATGAAACTTCATCATGAGATTTCAGGTAAATTGGCTTAGAAATCTTCCTTAACTTTTCCTGGTGTCGCAACGTACGACCTTGTTTATGGGCAAGACCCATGGGAGGCAGATGGATCTGGAAGAGAAAATCCCACCAGTTAGGAATATATTGAGAAGAGACAGGAGAAAGCAGGCATACATACAGAGAAAGCAGGTTTCACTGATTTTTAAACAATTTCTTCACACTTTGGACTGGTGTAATGTTGTGTTTGTTAGAATCCTATGTCTTTCAGGCTTCAGTAACCTTGTTCTGTAGCTTGATATCTGACTGCACTGATAAAATACTTGTTGAAATAGGACTGCTGACAATGTTCCAGAACACTAAGACCTGGGAAACCCTAAAAAATTCTGAGTAGATTCTGTGAAGCACAGTGTGCCTTTTGTACCTAACTAGTCACAAGAATCCCAAACGAAAGACTGCCTTCTTACTATCATGATTTTATATATATATATACACACACCATATTAAAATGCATAAAGGTTATTGACTCCACAAGCAAAAGGAGCAATGGGTGACAGACTCTTCCTTTGACTGACAAAGGTTTTGTATTTCATGAGACTGTTAGTGGGAGTCATACAGCTATGTCCCACCTAAGTGCCTGAAAAATGTAGGTGTTAGCAGTCAGATGTTCCTGTTGCTTAGGCTGTCACCCTGTAAGGTAGCTCTTTAGTGCAAATAGTAGAAAATGCAGTGACTAAAGCAGCAGTAGAGGTTTCTAGAATCTGAAAAATAATGATCATCCAGTTTATCTGAGAGAACTGATCTAGGACTGATCTCCAGGGACTCTGAAGCCACTGCAGAGCGTACGTTTTAAGACATTTCTAGGAGCACTGTTTTCCAGCTGTGCACTGTTTTTCTCTACGCAGGGGGAAAAGAAAAAGCTACTTGTAAAACAGATGCAGTAACTGTAGTCTAAGCAATCATCTGGATGAAGACACAATTTCGTTTTGCCTTGGTAGGGAAACTATAGGTGTGAAAATATAATCAACAGGAGTAGGTGCCTACGGGAAGCAGCACAAAGTTCTACAGACAGAAGTTACTGGGCAATGAGCAAACTATATCGAACGGTGCAACAGGAGACTGCTGCTGCTTCCAGCATTTTGGTAATCTTGGAAGTGCTTTTTTCTGTAGGAACAGAGGAAAAGAAGCAGTAACACAGGCAGGTGTTTTGTGAGACATGATTTATGACAGGGAGAACAGTTAGCAGTACTGTAGGCTGGGAAAGTTATTCTGTCTATGGCAGAAGTCATTAAGTATTTTTATTCTCTCATTCTGTTTTGCTATGTGGAAAGATTAACAGATTTGATTCCATTACCATGTTTTTCTACATTCACTGGTCGGACACAACTGCCTCAATATTCACAGACCTTGGGAGTTTCACTCCTGCACCTCCTGGCTTTTTTCTGTTTCTCCTTTGACTCCTTGAGAAGCAATCAGCCAATGTACAAGGAAATAAGGTAGAGGGAGACCACTCCAATACACACTCAGCTTACTTGGCTCTGATTTCATGTAGCATTTAAATACCAACTAATCTAAAACTGTGGTATGGTGACAGTGAAGCTGTGGTTTTATTGTCCAGCGAGAAGTAAGTGGGGATAGCTGAGGACTTTGTGATTAGACTTATACTCACAGGTCTTGGGTAGGGGATGTTGTAGTGAAGTCCAATTTCTATTCTTGCCTCGCATTCTTCTATACACTCCTTAATCAGCTTTGGATCTGTTACCTAAGATCATACAAACAAGTGTTTTGTACAAGCACAGCAGTTAGCAGCTGGAAGCTCAAGTGTAAATGATGCACAGCCACATGACTTGACTTAGCTTTTTTTTGGCAGTGCCAAGGATACAGGGACTGTATTTTTCACTTCCATTAAAGGTTACTTTAGCATTTGCCTAGACTCTACAGTTCTGGATATTAAGGCCCAGAGGCTGTCGTGACTGAGGCTGCAGAAGGAGGTTTTTACCCAAACATGGTACAGACAACAGGCATGTAAGCTACTAGTACATCCATGAAAAAACATCCTCCCCGTTCACCACTCTGCAAGGTAGGCAGAGTAGAAAGCAAAGAAACTACTTGGTTTAAATTCTGTTATCATCGTATCCAGAAGCTCCCTTTGAAGTCAGAAACATAGTGTAAATTGTAACGTTAATGTTGTGACTTTTGTATGACTTCAATTTAGTCCCAGAGCAAAATGGGATAAAAATAACTACGGTCATCTTGAATTACAAGAAGGACCTTTGATTTCCACAGGGTCTGTATCGCCCTTTTCAAAAGGGGATTGAAATTTCTTCCCTGAAAAAAAAAATTGAAGTGCTTCTTTTAAAAGAAGTGCCAGCAACTGCTGATATGAAAAGAAGTGTGAAGCTACTGAGCTCAGTTTGCCATTGCCTGGGTAATGACACACGTAACTAGCTTGCTAAAAGATCAAACACCGCTTCAATTACACAGGCAGCATCTTTGGAATTTAATTTTTTCTTGGCTTTTTTTGTAGCAAAAGCTCTAAGGCTTTTAGACATCTACGGTAGTTCCTGAAGAGCTGAAATGATTTGAGGTTTTTTTACTACTATTTCAAGGGTGAAACCTAAACTGCAACCCAAATGTGCCAGCATTGAAGGTGAATGAACTTTCGGGAAATTAACTTTTGTATTCGTATCTTGGCATTTAATCACAGAGGCAGCACAAGGAGCAAAAGGAAGGTAATTCAGAAGTTCAGAACTGTAAGGGCACTCACATTTTTGTTTTTTCGGAATAATGTTTTGGCTTCATTTTTAATGTACTCTTTCTCTTTAATAGTTTCTTCTGTCAGTCCTGATGCCGACTGCCATTGCTTGGCGATTCGGAATATCCTACGGTAAAGGCCGAGAACTTCTTGTCGAGTAACTGGTGTCATCTGAAAAAGCAACACAAAGAATACTTTGAGTTGCTGAAAGGCCAGCAATCAGGAAAGCTTTCTCACACAAGTGAATTAGTTTAAAAGTATTTCCAATATCTAAAGATATGCTGAGCTATGTGGAAAAAATCTGAAAGAGCTGTGACCACTAATTAGCTGTTGAAAGCTGAAGACTCAGTCCAGCCAAGTATTTAACCCCACATTTAATTAACCTGCCTCCATTCAACAGCTTGAGTTTTTGCTCAGAGGTTAAGCACCTGCTTTAGTGCTCTGCTGAATCACAGGCCTGGTACAAGAATGCCCCGGGTCTGTTTTGCAACAGACATTGGGCAAATCACCGGAACTCTGAGCATCCCCCTTCCTGTGAAATTGTCGTGCCAGTGCTGGCCCTGTCTTTGCAACACACCTTGAAATCTGTGAGTAAAATACAGGGTAAAACCACTATCAAATTGGTGAAAACTGGGATAGGTTTCAGAGACCGAGAAGCTTATCTGTGATATCACTACAGTAAGCAGCAATGATTCAGCTGCAGTTTGATGTGATGAAAAGGTGATGAAAGCTATTTTATCTAAGCACTGCAGGAGAGGCAGACTAACTCTGGATGTAGGAAGGTCCTGAATGTCTTGATTTTCACAGAGCTGTGTCCCTGCTGAACCCACTCCATCAGCTTCCAGGTACAATACAAATCTTTGTCAGAAATGAAGAATGAAATCTTATTCTGTGTAAATGAGTATTTTAGCATGTAAGTCATTTAGTGATAGGACGAGGGGCAATGGTTGTAAGCTGGAACATAGGAGGTTCAACATAAATATGAGAAGGAACTTCTTCACAGCCATTGCCCCTTGTCCTATCACTAGATGACACTGAAAAGAGCCTGGCTCCAGCCTCCTGACACCCACCCTTCACATATTTATAGACATTAATGAGGTCACCCCTCAGTCTCCTCCAAGCTCAAGAGACACAGCTCCCTCAGCCTCTCCTCATAAGGGAGGTGTTTCACTTCCTTCATCACACTCCTTGCTCTGCACTGGACTCTCTCCAGCAGTTCCACATCCCTCTTGAACTAAGGGGCCAATAACTGGAGACAAGATTCCAGATGTGGTCTCACCAGGGCAGAGTAGAGAGCGAGAAAAACCTCTCTTGATCTGGTAAATAACCCGCTTCTGATCCGCCCCAGGATGCCATTGGCCTTCTTGGTCACAAGAACACACTGCTGGCTCATGGTCATCCTGCTGGCCACCAGGACCCCACATCCTTTTCTCCTACACTGCTCTCCAACAGGTCAGTCCCATACCTATACTGTTGATCCCACCCAGATGCAAGACTCTACACTTAAACTTGTTATATTTCATTAAATTTATTGCTGCCCAGCTCTCTAGCCTGTCCAGGTCTTGCTGAATGGCAGCACAGCCTGCTGGGGTGTCACACACACCTCCCAGCTTGGTGTCATCAGCAAACTTGCTGACAGTGCACCCTAATCCCTCATCCAAGTCATCAGTGAATAGATTGAATAGGACTGGTCCCAGCACTGACCCCTGAGGCACTCCACTAGATACAGACCTCCAATTAGACTGTCCCATTGACCACTACTCTCTGGCTTCTATCCTGCAGCCAGTTCACAATCCACTTCACTACCCGATAATCTAGACCACACTGCCTCAGTTTGGCTGCGAGGATGCTGTGTGAGACTGTGTCAAATGCCCTACTCAAGATAGACCACATCCACCCCTCTGTCATCATCTCTCCAGCTGGTTATGCCCTCAGAAAAGGCTATCAGGTTGGTCAAGCAGGACTTTCCCTTGGTGAAGCCATGCTGACTGTCCCTAACGAACCTCCTTTCCTTGATGTGCCTGGAGACAGCCTCTAGAACAAATTATTCCATCATTTTTCCTGGGATGGAGGTGAGACTGACCGGTCTATAGTTACCTGGGTCTTCCTTCTTACCCTTTTTGAAGACTGGAGTAATATTTGCTATCCTTCAGTCTCTAGCCAACTCTCCTAATCCCCATGACTTAGAAAAGATGATGGAGAGTGGCCTAGCAATGACTTCCACCGTCTCCCTTAGCACACATGGGTGCATCCCATCTGGGCCCATGGATTTGTGTACATCCAGTTTGATCAACTTATCCCTAACCCAGTCCTCATCAACCAGGGCAAACTCCTCTCGCCTCCACTTCCTCTGTGGCCTCAGCAGCCTAGGGCTTGATATCATGACAGCCCCCCAGAAGTACAGACAGAGGCAACGAAGGTGTTCAGCATGTCTGCTTTCTCTGTATCCTCTGTCTCCAGGGCACCCACCTCATTCAGCAGGGGACCTAAGCTGCCTCTAGTGTTAGTTTTACCTGCGATGTATTTGAAGAAGCCCTTTTTGTTGCCCTTGACCTCTCTTGTAAAGTTTAATTCCAAGGAAGCCTTGGCTTTCCTAGTTGCACCCCTACATTCTCTCACCAGAGCCTTATAGTCATCCCAAGTGGCCACCCCCTCCTTCCATGACCTATAGACTTTTTTCTTCCTCTTTAGTTTGCCCAGCAGCTCCCTGTTTAACCATGCAGGTGCTCTGGCTCCCTTCCTTGACTTCCTATCTGTTGGGAAGCTCTGATCTTGGGCTTCAAAGAAGAGGTCTTTGAATGTTAACCAGCTATTCTGGGTCCCTTTACCTGGCAGTACCCTGTCCCATGGGATTTCCCCTAGCAATTGCTTTTTCAAGGGCCAAAGTTGGCCCTCCTGAAGTCTTTCTACTTCTGCTTGTACCTTTTCAACCCCGCCTTGCAGCTGTGCAGCTCGGTTAAGCAGCTAATCTACATCTGGCTGGGCGACCTCTCTTTGGGTTCCCACACCCGTGGCCAGCGGTGACCGCGGCTGCCGAGTTGCCACTATTGATTTTTCATGTGTGTTTGTGCCCCCTGGCGGCCACGGCGGCTGCGCTGCCGCTGCTCCGGGCGCCCCGAGCGCCACTTCCGGTTTCGCCGCGGTTAAAGGTCGCGCGGCTGGCTCCCCAGCGCGTTCCTTCTCGGCTTTTCCCGCGAGACGTTCCCACCGCCACCGGCGCCCTCTTACCTCCCCCGAGACTGTCTGTTTAAAGGCACCTCCAGATCAGCCAAAAACCTTGATAAACAGCGTCCGGGGAGCGGGCACCGGCTCTGTCGCCGCTCCGGGCGGTCTGAGCGCCACTTCCGGTTGCGCCGCATTTATAGATCCTGCGGCTGGATCCCCAGCGCGGTGCTTTGTGGCTTCTCCCGCGAGAGATTCCGGCCGTCGCCGGCCCCTCTTAGCTCCTCTGAGGTTCGCTCTGTGAAGGGACCTCCAGAACAGCCAGACACCTCGATAGACAGCGTTCGGGGACCGGGCACCGGCTCTGTCGCCGCTCCCTCCGTGCGGTCTGAGCCTAGATTGTTAGGTTGGAAAAAGCCTTTAGGAGCAGCAGGTCAAACCGGTTAAGACATCGATCTGTTTTGCTCTGATTTTTAGGAGAGAACACTTCTGTTTTGCTCTTGTGTCTTCTGAAATGTTTAATCAATCCTGTATTCCCACCCCCCACAGAAAAGTTATTCTTCCTGCCCAGTAGAAAGTCTTTTCAGTAAATGTTGATGGTGTTTAGGAAACAAATATCCACAATGAAAGAGCTGGATCGCCCCAGCTCTTCAAACGCTTCTGAATAAATGCTTCACTTTATCCTCTCTACAGCTCCATTTCAGCCAATAAAATGAGTCGTGCACATACCTGAAAAATCGGTCCTTTGCTCTGTCAAACGAATACTTTGAACCAAAACCAAGCAGTTCAGTTGCAAGGGCTGAACTACAAGCTGAGTCCCAAATCATCTTCTCGCCTAGAGCCCCTCCTGGCCTCACCCCTTTGCTTTCATTTGAAGGTGTCCCCTCTGGTTGGAGCTGGTGATACTCTGTTCCCTGGTGACGGCTCATTAGTAGTACGGCACTAGAAACTTCTCAGCTTAGGCTTTCATGTAATCCATAAAGGAAGTCAGAGGAATAATGTCAGGGGAAAAATGCGCTAAGATGCTGGTTTAAAGTCTGACCTACACGTCACACAATTTCTAACACCACAGCTTCATTTCAGGTGGAAGAAAAGGAGGCAGAGGGGAGACCTTACTGCTGTCTACAGCCTCTTTTCAGGTGGTTGTAGAGATGGAAGTTGGTTACTTCTCACAAGTAATGAAATTACAGAATCTTTTAGGCTGGGAAAGACCTTTAAGATCATCAACTCAAACTATTAACCCCACTGTACCAAGCCCATAGCTAAACCGTGTCTTCTACTTCCATTTCTTTTCCAGCAATTATTTCACATAAAATGAAGAAATGGTTCTGAAATCTTGCACACAGTTTACACAGTTTATTAGAGTTGGAAGGGACCTTCAAAGGCCGTCAGGTCCCACTCCTGCTGAAGGAGGACACAATTGACTGAAAAGCATAACCACCTAAAAAGCCTAAATCAGCTGCACAAAACCACATCTAGACAGGTCTGAAACATCTCGAGAGAAGTGGACTCCACAACCTCCCTGGGCAACCCTTTCCAATATTTAATAACCCTTACTGTAAAGACCTTTTTCCTCATATTGAGGTCTCCTAGCTTGCATCCACTACTTGTTGTCCTGTCTGACACAAATGAAGAGAGCATTTCTTCTTGACACCCAGCCCTCATGTATTTATAAACAATAATTAAATCCCCTCGTAGCTTTCTTTTGTCCAAACTAAAAAGTCCCAATTTCCTCAATCTCTTTTCACGAGACAGTGGTTCCAGACCCCCAATCATCCTTGTAGCTCTTAGCTTGCAACTAATTCTCTGTGTCTCTTGAATCGGGGAGACCAGAACTGGACACCTGTTCCAGGTGCAGCCTCACTAAAACAGAATAAACCTGTAGAATGACTTCCCTTGATCTACATACGCTCCTCTTGATCCATCCAAACACCTTATTGGCCTTGACCACAAGAGCCCAGCTGATCCATTAGAGACTGTTGATATTCTGATGGCCTCAAGGTGCACCAGGGGAAGTGTAGGTTAGACATTAAGTAGTCATGTAGACATGTTGCTTAGACATGGTTTAGTGGTGGGCTTGGGGCAGCTGGGTTACTCTTTGGACTTGATAGTCTTATGGGTCTTTTCCAGCCTAAAGAATTCTGTCTTTCCATGGCTTGTGCCCTTTGCTCGGAACTGTAATCACACCTGTTCCTTTGTGGTTTTAAACACAAAGAACCTGTCTATTAAGATTTTCTTTAAAAGTTGAGAAGCAACATTTATTTTTTTCTCTCCTAGTTGCTCCTAGTTTCAGGCTTGGGAAGTGTGGCTGGGAAGCAGTCTGACGAAAGGCACCTGGGGGTTCTAACTGACAGGAGGCTGAACCTGAGCCAGCAGTGTGCCCAGGTGGCCAAGAAGGCCAGCGGCATCCTGGCCTGGATTAGAGACTGTGTGTCCAGCAGGAGTAGGGAGATGATTGTCCCCCTGTGCTCAGCACCTTGATTGCTGTGTCCAGTTTTGGGCACCTCAGTACAAGGGAGACATCAAGGTGCTGGAACGAGTGCAGGGAAGGGCTGTGAAGCTGATGAGGGGCCTGGAGAGTAAATCTGATGATTTACTGGAGAGTAAATACTGAGGGAGTTGGGGCTGTTCATTTTGAGGAAGAGGAGGCTAAGGGGAGACCTCATCACTCTCTACAACTCTCTGAAAGAACATTGTAGAGAGGTTTGTGCTGGTCTCTTCTCACAGGTAATTAGTGACAGAACCAGAGGGAAGGGTTTCAAACTCCAACAAGGGAGGTTTAGATTGGACATCAGGAAAAAATTCTTCATGGAAAGAGTGGTCAGGCACTGGAATGGGCTGCCCAGGGTGGTGGTTGAGTCGCCATCCCTGGATGAGTTTTAAAGACATTTAGATGTAGTGTTGGGGGATCTGGTTAGGGGGAAACTTGTAGAGTAGGATTGATGGTTGGATTTGATGATCCCAGGGGTCTTTTCCAACCTGAATGATTCTATGATTCTACTCCTCTATCTAGGTGTGTGCTGCATTTCTGCATTATTGCTCTCCTTCCCACATATGCTGGATGATATGAAAGACATTAAGCAGGTTTTCATACATACTTGGCAACCAGCTGGTCCTGCGGTTCATTTAGTCAACAATATCTAACACTACAGACCCACTCGTAAACCATTTCAGCAAAGATACAGAAATGAAGGTGTGAGGAGCCCGTCACAGATAGACAGACTCTCACCTATCACAGGAAAGGATGAAAGCAAATAGGAATAATTAAAGCCTGCAAGAGATTGTGATCAGAGTGGGAGTGTAAATAGGGAATAACTCCCATTTAAAATGTTGTAAATGAGACTGGATATTTTTTTCTTTGCCTGCACCGACAGAAATGTGATGGGACAATCACGTATCGGGTGTAATGCTGTCAAGTGACACTACTTGTATTAGTTTCGCGGGTGTGCAAAACGATTCTGTGTGGGACACCAAGGAAGATAAGGGAGGCTTTCCTGTCCTTGTAGTTCCTGATCTCGCAACGTACATCTTTGGCGTTTCGATCGTAATTACATTTCACATCTCTGGATGCTAAGCGGATGCCACACCACTTTCCCACTACTGCTCATCTTGTGGTAGTCGCACCCATTGTTTACCTTCTACCACCCTTCATTTTCTTACAGAACACAGCCCCCAGAGGTCAACCACAAGTCTTTTGTCAGAAAGTGCAGGGCTGTTGTATTAGCTGAGCACATTCCAGGTGTTTGCTCCAGCCAAACACATGGTAGTTCTGTACACACAAACACATCGATGGCAAGTGGTGGGTTGCAGGCTGGTTCGAGCTGATTGCTAGAATTAAGCCCTTGGAGGGAAGCCAGGTGGTGCCCTGCAGATCAGATGCTGTGGCAGAGCTCTGACAATGCAGTTCTGACACAGTTCTGCGTCGGGTTTTTTTTGGCCTATGTGCAAACCCCTGTCATCGGCAGGCAGATCAAGCACATGAAATATTCCATCGTATCCAAACTTGCAAAGGAAGCTTGAGCAGTTACTGAGTTACTGCATCATGGACATACAAACTTGTTTTCATTGTTAATTAAAACAAATAATATTTTAGACTATAAAATATAATTGTTTTTCTTTCAGGAAACAAATACACATCCCTTTGGATTTTAAGATGGTTGACCCAAAAGTTCTGTAACTAGTGAAACTCCAGTTTTCTTCTGCTATTTGCAAGTTTGTTTGGAATTGAAATTAAAGGTCTATACAAAAATAAGGAAAACATTCTGTTAGCTGTGCTGTAAAATCACCCAACTAGCACAGTGTCAACGCACAGTTAGGACAGAAGGCAAGCTGCGCAGAGACTGACTACTCATGTAGGAGCAGCTAAACCACGCTGCCTCCTAGCAAGGGATGCTTGGCTGAGAATGCATGTCCAGCACCCTCCTCCTACCTGCACAGCTCCTTTGCTGAAGATGGTGGGAAGAGAACTCTTCAGGAAATAATGTGAAAAGGCATCTCTGAACTTCCTGGATGTAAAATCAACACAAATTGGTCTAATAGCCACACAACTCGTCTTTGCCAGCTGGTTTGCTGCTGGCAAGGAGTCCTAAAGATGCAAAGACAAACTGCTGGGCTGGCTGCCTTCTGAACTGAGCTATGAGCGCGTTCCTGTTAGGGAGGTAACAGACTCATTCAAAAGCATAGCATAGCGACAACTGAAGTCTGGGCAATCTTCAGCGACAGCCTGTACAACGATCACTTGCCTTGCTTGGGGGTCAGGCCCTTCAGCAAAAGCCACAGCCAGGCAGCAAGGACAGGCGGTGGCCCTGTGTGTGAGGAGATTTTCCACAGGGTGTGACAGTCCGCACATCCTGTGCCCCTCTCCGGGCCGGTGCCAGGGCTAGAATGGTGCTGGAGTATTGTGTCCAGTTGTGGGCCCCTCAGTTCAAGAGGGATGTGGAGCTGCTGGAGAGAGTCCAGCATAGGGCAATGAGGATGACAAAGGAGGTGGAGCACCTCCCTTATGAGGAGAGGCTGAGGGAGCTGGGTCTCTTGAGCTTGGAAATGAGGAGACTGAGGGGTGACCTCATTAATGTCTATAAATATGTGAAGGGTGGGTGTCAGGAGGATGGAGTCAGGCTCTTCTCAGTGTCACCTAGTGATAGGACGAGGGGCAATGGGTGTAAGCTGGAACATAGAAGGTTCCACATCAATCTGAGAAGGAACTTCTTCCCAGTGAGGGTGACAGCACTGGAAGAGGCTGCCCAGGGAGGTTGTGGAGTCTTCTTCTCTGGAGTCCTTTAAGACCCACCTGGATGTGTTCCTGTGTGACTTGGTCTAGGTGATCCTGCTGTGGCAGGGGGATTGGACTAGATCTTTCGAGGTTCCTTCCAATCCCTAATGATTCTATGAGTTAAATTTAACTGTCTAGACCAGAGGAANCTAGGCAGCCCCTTCCAGGGCTCTGTCACCCTCACTTTGAAGAAGTTCCTTCTCATATTGATGAGGAACTTCCTGTGTTCCAGCTTATACCCATTACCCTTTGTACTGTCATTAGATGACAATGAGCAAAGCCTGGCTCCATCCTCTTGACACCCACCCTTCACACAGTTATCAACATTAATGAAGTCACCCCTCAGTCTCCTCCAAGCATGAGACCCCGCTCCTTCAGCTTTTCCTCATCAGGGAGGTGTTCCACTTCCTTCATTATCCTCATTGCTCTGCGCTGGACTGTCTCCAGCAGGTCTGCGTCCTTCTGGAACTGAGGGGCCTAGAACTGGACACAAGATTCCAGATGTGGTCTCACCAGGGCAGAGTAGAGGGGGAGGAGAACCTCTCTCTATCTGCTAACAAGCCCGCTTCTGATCCACCCCAGGATGCCAGTGGCCTTCTTGGCCACAAGGGCCCATTGCTGGCTCCTGGCCATCCTGCTGGAGTTCAATCATGTGCCACAAAATAAAACTTATTTCTTTTATGCTCCCTGTTTTGTATCGTTGGGTATCGAGACTATGCGAGCAGGCTCCCCACTGGGACAGTGCCCCCAAACTAGTTCTTTAAACCACATATTCAGAGTAAGATTTGCACAGCATCCCCAGGGGTTCAGGAGCAGCAGATGGATGTGAACACCCAGCTCCAAGTGCACATGGAACCTCTCTGCAGTGGCAGCCTGAGCTGGTTTAAAAATAATTATCTGCATTAGTCATGGGGCCGAGCAGGGAGAGCTTTCATAAAGGCAGAGCTGTCAGCCTCCATCCACACTCAGCGGAGTGTGGGGAGGTGCCGGCAGAGAGCTGAGCTATTAAACCAGTTGGTAAATACCCTCACCACTCAGCACTAAAAATTCAGCTGTGAACGACACAAGATCTGTGAATCATCTTCAAATTTGATTAGGCAGGAGCTTGCAGGACAGCGCTACTGACACCCAAGAAGTCAGTCTTTGCTGCACAACTGAACGAGGCAACTCAGTGCCCACTGCTGGAACCACAGGTCCTCGAGGGACATCCTCAATGTTTTGTACAAAAGAAACACCTCCAAATTTATGAGCTGTTGGATAGAACACTTTACCTCCTCCTCCTCCAAGCTTTTCCAGATCTTCCCTGATGCAGATTAACGTCTCTTTAGGCAAAAGACATCTCTGCCACGAACGGAGAGCTGCAATAGAAAGTGCTTTTGTGCAGAGACTCACCGTGATTGCAGAATGAACTTCTTAAAGAACGTACACCTGCCTGACCAAGCTACCTGCCACCTTGGATGGGTGTCCTAAGGGCAGCTGAGCACCGACGTTCCTTATTCAGAACAACCCAGCGGCACCAGCACAGAGCAGCTGGCTGGGATCCCATGGGACACATCCAGTGTGCCACAAAACCCAACTCTGAGCCACAAATCCAGGGGGCTCAAGTGGCCCATTACAGGTCACCAGTGCTGCTGGTGGTCATTTGGCAGCTGTTGCCCACAAAGGCTCCTTTGGACCATCTTTAAATTGTCCTCTCATGGACAGGGGGTTCTCTAACAACAGGGGCCCAGCACCCAGCCCCATGTCAAGGATTGGGTGGTTGCTGTGCTGGGGCTGGCAAAGAGCCTCTGAGCACTGCAGCTGCCTGAGGAGGGACTTGCAGGCCCAAGGAAGCTCAAGTGAGAGACAGGAGGCTGAGAGATTTGAGCAACCATGAGAGGAGAAACCTGGTAGGTGGCTGCAGGCTTTCCAGTGGGGGAGAAAGGAGGAAGAGAGTCATCCTGCAGGTTGCTGTACTTGGCTGGGCAGGCAAGGTCTGAGGGGAGGCAACCCCAGCACGGGGCTCTCGGTTGCAACGAGTGATGGGGACAGAAGAAGATAAAAGCACTTGAAGTTGTGGACTGTGGACCAGAAATGTGGCTAATTGTAAGGGATCAAAAAGACAGAACATAACTAGTCAGCTATTTTCTCATCACAGTACCACCCGCTGGTCCAAGGCACCACTCAGATGAGGTTCCCCTCACCTAAATCCAGATAACTGACAACCACTGGTTACTGAAAAAATGAACCGTCCGCAGCCTTCTGACTCTTCCACAGCCAGTGAAGAAAAGACAACTAACGAGCCTGTTCAGCAAAAAGCTAAATTAATCCCCTTTCCCTTTAGCATCCACCTACAACACAGGCACAGAACTGGTGGCTGCACTGCAGACTTCATCTGTTTCAGCACAACAGCAGCTGACCCACTGCTGCCCACTCAGAGTGACCAGAACGTGGCCCTGTGGGCTGTGTGTGCAGGAGTCACATGTGCCGAGCCAGTGAGAGCAAGCCGGGATAAGGAAGGGACTCACCTCTGCCAGGCAGGAGCAGGGTGCAGCTGGATGCACTCTTCTCTGTGGAAGGATGCCAAGTTAACATTTGGGGGGAGGCAGGAATTCATCCTAGGGGAACCTAACGTTTTACCATCTTGTAAACTGCCAGGTGCTGATGCAGTCACCCAACCCTACGGCCACCTTACCAGCAGCTATGGCCAGTAGCCTCTTGCAGTGTGAAACATCTCCAGTGCTAACTCAAGAGACTATTTTCCCACAAGTAGGGGATCCCATGGAACGTGTGCACATCATTCTGGGAGCTGGCACCAGCCCTGGCATGGGCACAGGAACACAACTGCACCTCTGATGTGACCACTCCATGGCTGTAAGCACGCTGCAGTCTCTGCACCTCACCTTACTGCCTCGTAGGAAGGGCAGCTGTAAACAACTGCCTCTGACATCTCTGCAAACCAGACTTGGCTGCCTGACACAGGGTGTTCACAGCACCTTATGCACTGGGGGCTACGCAGAATGTCTGTTCCCTTCTGCAGAACTCTCACCACTTCCACCCCCAAAACAGGGGACACTTGAGAGCTGGCAACATCAGCTTTGCCTCAGAAAAGCAGACGTGGAATTTCTTTGTATGAGGTTTCTAAACCATTAGTGCAGCTCGATCAAGATCCTGTTCCTAAGAAACAACAGGATCACAGAGAGAGAGCTGCCAGCGCTGTGCTCCCAGTTTCTGTGACTGACCTCTCCCTTGGGGAATCCAGGCTCCATGCACTGCTGTTCCCTTTGCAGCCGATGCTTCACATGGCTCAACTCCTGTCCTCAAATGTCTGCTGAAACAATTAGAGGCACCGTTTCTGTTACTCAGCAAATACTTGAACAGAGTCCATTTACTGGTTTCTGTATTTGGTCTGACCAGGAGGAGGATGTCATACACCTGCCTCCTTCCGTGCCATCGTTGGGCTGACTGCACACAGGAACTGTTCAGTCTCTCCTCTGACCTATCTCTGAAGCCTTCTGGAAGTGAGATTGCATTTCATAGCTCTTTGTGCAGCATCAAGCTCCTTAATTTTATCAGATGATAAACCTGAATAATAATTGGTTTGGTTAAGGAAATGAGACATGATACCTCAGTCAACCTCTTTTTAATAGGTGTTGAATGCACTCTTGGCCACAGAAGCAGTTTTTCTCCTGTTGTCTGCCAGCTAAGCTCCCTCAAATACGGGAAATACCTGCGACCTTCCAGTCCCTGCAGTGGGCTACAAGAAGGCTGCAGAGGGACTGTTTACAAAGGCCTGAAGTGACAGGACAAGGGGCATGGTTTCACACGAGAGAAGGGGAGATGGAAATGGGCTGTTTGGAAGAAGTTCTTGAGCAGGAGGGGGGTTGAACACTGGAACAGGTTGCCCAGGGAGGGAGTTGAGGTCCCATCCCTGGAGATATTCAGGGTGAGGCTGGACAAGAGTCTGGGCAACCTGATCTCACTGAGGATGTCCCTGTTCCCTGCGGGCGGCTTGGACTGGATGGCCTTTGGAGGTGCCTTCCACTCTGGCTCATTCTGTGATTCTATGGTTTTCGAAGTCATTAGCCTTAAAAAGTCCTCAATCTACATAACCCAAACAAACAGTTTACACAGATGGCAACCAAGCAAGCAGCACTTGGTGTGAGTTGAACAAGTAAATCCATGCATGGATTACAGGGATCTGCCACAGCAAACCCTGTGGCATGTCTTGTAAACATCAAAAAGTGACTACTAACAGCCATCCCAGTTCTTACCCGAATCCCAAGCATATTGTAAGGTCAATGCCTTATCCATCTGGTAGGGCTGGATGCAATCTTCAGCTGGTTTTTTATTTCGAAACTCGCGTTTCACGGACCTGTGTAAACAGAAATAATTCAGGAAGAGCAGCACTGAGCTCCAGTCTGTTGTGGGAAAGCAATACTCACCCTGGTCCAACAGAGGGTGAAGGAGATACACAGATCATTAGGGGCTAGAAGAGACCTCCAGGAGTCATAGGTCCAACCCCGCTGCTCAAGCAGGATCGTAGAAATTAAGACAGATCACACAGGAGCACATCCAGATGGGTCTTGACAGTCTCCAGAGAAGACAACTCCGCAGCCTCCCTGGGCAGCCCCTTCCAGTGCTCTGTAACCCTTACAGTAAAATAGTTCTTCCTCATGTGGAGGTGGAACTTCCTGTGCTCCAACTGACATCCATTGCCCCTTCTCCCATCACAGGGTGCAAATGAAAAGAGATTGTCTCTTTCTTCTTGACACCCAGCCCTCATGGATTTAGAGACAGTCAGTAAGTTCCCTTGCAACCTTCTCCTCTCCAAGCTGAAAAGTCCCAGGTCTCTCAATCTTTCCTCATAAGGCAGGTGCTCCAGTCCCCTAATCATCCTCGTGGCTTTCCATTGGACTCTCTCAATCAGATCTCTGCCTCTCTTGAACTGGGGAGCCCAGAACTGGACACAGTATTCCAGATGAGGCCTCACTAGGGCAGAGTAGAGAGGGAGAAGAACCTCCCTTGATCTGCAGGACACACTCTTCTTGATCCATCCCAGTATTCCACTGGCCTTCTTGGCCACAAGTGCACAGTGCCGTTCCATGAAGAACTTATTGTCCATAAGAAGTCCAAGATCCCTCTCCACAGAGATGCTCTCTAGTAGATTGCTCCCCAATCTGTATCAATGCTTCTCATTACTCCTTCCCAGGTGAAGGTCTCTGCACTTATTTTTGTTAAACCTCATTAACTTCCTCTTAGCCCATCCCTCCAGTCTGTCCAACTGCCCCAACACCCCTGGGAGGACATGGGGAATCTCAATCATACACCAGAGAAAGCTGCCCTCCAGCAGCTGTTTGTGCAGCCTTGCACCTCCTATGTGCAAAGGTCTAATTAGCTGAAGACAGTCCTCTTTGGGTAAAATTACTGCAAGTAAAATATTTCCAAGAGTTTGTGCCTCACTTGGTTGCTTTAGCCCCTCAGCAAACTATTGATGAGGGAGCTGCACATTATCTTTGCCGAACAAACCCCTTCCACACATGTTTGCCCATCTGGATGAAATTCCAGCTGCAGCCATGTGTGCTTTTTGAAAGTAAAGCAACCAGTAGCTTCCCAATGCGACTCCCATGTCCTTATGCAAAAAAGCCACAGCAACCCCAGACAGTAAAAAACACTTTATTTCACCACCAGCCCTATAACCAATAACCACCGGACGGTGGCCGCAATGTTCTTAATCCAAAACAGTTCTGAACCCCAAGAACACTGTTCTGAAAACACGAACCGAGGCTTTATTCCTATAAAAATAAAATCAAGGTGCATTCATTTGGAGAAGTGTCCACACTTTCAAACAATAAACTCAGCCTTGTGATATCAGCACAAATGTACATTTCAAATGGTTTTAAAAGAAAAGTACAGCTCAGGGTACAAAACAAACCTTTGCCTTACCTGCCAAACACACTCTTTTACCCCTGTAACGCACTGGCACCTACGATCTCAGAAACTATGGAGCTCTACAAAAACAACTTAAAGAAGTTGAACAGGAGCCGTCAGTGTGCACTGGCAGCCCAGAGAGCCGACCGTGTCCTGGGCTGCATCAAAAGAAGCAAGGACAGTCGGTTGAGGGAGGGGATTCTTCCCCTCTACACTTAGACTGGTGAGACCCCACTTGGAGTGCTAGGTCCAGTTCTGGAGTCCCCAGCATCAGGACAGAGAGATCCTGGAAGGTGTCCAGAGGAGAGCAACTCCAGAGGGCTGGAGCACCTCCCCTATGAGGACAGGTTGAGCAAGTGGGGGTTGTTCAGCCTGAAGAAGAGGAGGCTCCCAGGTGACCTTCTAGCAGCTTTCCGGTCTCTGAAGAGGGCTACAAGAAAGCTGGGAGAAGACTTTTGACAGAGGTGGTAGTGAGAGGACAAGGTGAAAGGGTTCTAGACTTGAAGAGGGGAGAGAGTGAGGTTGGACATGGGGAACCAATTCTTTGCTGTGAGGGTGGTGAGATGCTGGAACAGGTTTCCTAAGGAAGCAAGAGATGTGGCTGCCCAATCCCTGGAAGTGTTGAAAGTCAGGCTGGATGGGGCTCTGAGTAACCTGGTGTAGTGAAGGTGTCCCTGCCTCTGCAGGGGGTTGGAGCTGGATGATCTTTAAGGTCCCTTCCAACCCTGGCCATTCTATAATTGTATGTTACCAATGGAAATACAAACTCTTCCCAGTGCATGCTGTTCTGGAAAGGCTTTACCTGAGCAAGTAAAACCAATCTGCACTGAAATGCTAAACTTTGGGATATAAAGCAAAGCCATAAAAATAAATAAAGCCATTATCAGGGAAGTAACTGTTTAAATTGTCACTGGCGGATTCAACATGTCTGTTCTCGGGATTCGCAATCAGCAGAGCACTGGTGCATTTCTCCTGACACGGAGGAACGCTATCTACAGGGAAGCACTTTGGTATCAAACAGTAATGTACTATGCTTGCCATTTGTACCACCAGAGATTTCAGAATGAGGGTTCTTTGGGAATAGGTTTGCATGTTTAACCAAGTACTGCAGACTACAAAAAGGAGGGGGAACAAAGAGAACAAAGCTGTTCAAAAAGTGAGGGTCTGTGGAGAGCTGTTGCTGAATCCTTTGGTACAACTCTTACGACTTACTACCGACCCCCAGAAGACAGGATTACTGCCAGCAAACCTCTGGGTTACAAGTTCATAGGTTTCTTTGGGGTTTTTTTGGCAAAACATCACCAGTGTTGAAGGCTGGTTGTCTTTTAATGGTTGGTCCTTCACACATCCAGCCACACAAAAGGCATTCGTGATTTGCAGCATCTGTTTTCTCAATACAGGGTAAGACCTGTCCCTGCCACCTCCATTTCAGAGGCCTCTCCTGTGGCACTTCTGAAGACACTCTGAACAGGCATTTCAGTCACTTCCACATAAAATACAAAGCCATGAGTTAAAATTGGTTTGATTCTGAAGAATGAACAGTGTCTTTCACAGTGACGAAAGGATCCCTACTCCCCCTTCACCTGCAGCCACGCAAGAAATTTCAACTAGTTATAGTCAAGATCATACAAGCGCAGGCAAAACTGAGGCTACTCTTCATACAGAGACTTCACAGCACTTTCTGCTATTTGGTTGCCTGACTTAAAAACCTTGTGGTTTAGCTCCTCCAAGAAAGTAATAATAATTTTTTAAAAAATAATTCAACTCTATCTTTTAATTTCCTAACTCATGTGGAAACAAAGCCAGCAGTAAGAAGATGTTTCTGCAATTATGTTCTCACGGCAAGAGCAGCCATCGCTCAGTGCAAAGGCATCACGCACCACAGAGAGAAGACAAAAAGCCCTTTGTTCTCCTCTACAGACCACACAGGTACATGTACAAAACTCAGCAAGACTGAAGTAAAGCTGGACACAAGGGACGAGACACTTACACGGTTCACATTT
The DNA here is from genome assembly GCA_013400115.1 of Rhinopomastus cyanomelas. Taxonomy (NCBI): domain Eukaryota; kingdom Metazoa; phylum Chordata; class Aves; order Bucerotiformes; family Rhinopomastidae; genus Rhinopomastus; species Rhinopomastus cyanomelas. Next base: position 275,805 of record VXBP01001791.1, on the reverse strand, counting down.
GCTCCATTGCTGTTGGGCTGGGTTTGTTTTTCAATAAATCAAGTACTACAGAGATGCTTACAGCTTGGAGCCTCCTTGACCAACCATTTCAAATGAGTTACTCAAGCCCAAGTAAAAGGTCACGACTAACATTACCGAAACCACGGAAGTTTACGGGAACAAAAGCAGCATTTGCTGTCACTGCGTTGCCAACAAAACTTGGTCACACACACAAACTGGTGTGTGCCAAGGCTATACCGAGGGACTGGAGACTGCAGTCACGTCAGCAGTATGTTTGCAGTGGTTTGGTAAACACATATTCAACATGGAGAAGCATAAACAGTGACAGAAACACAGCGGTAACCTTGGAAGTCAGACAAGTCGAACCAATTCTATGAAAGAAACAGATGTCACAAAGAGATGCTCTAAATATTTTCTTACTATTTATTGTTTTGCTTTCTTCCTCCTCACCTTCTTGACAAACTCTTCATTGCAACCCATGGTAACTGCAAGGGGGGGGACTTTGGGACCGACTTTAAAAGACAACACAGCTGGAAAAGACAAATGCTTTAACAGGAAGGCACACACATACAAACATGGGGGCTCCTGGTAACCCCCCAGCAGGCACACACACGGGGAAGGACCACCAGAGTTGCTCGCTGCTCATACTCTCAGAGCAGCAGGCAGCCTGCCCTTGTGTGACACTTCTCCATGTGCCTTTTCCAGAACAGCTTCCCAAGCAGCATGTTCTCGTCCAGTAGCATTTTACATTTGGAGTCACAGAGACCTGGAGTGACTTGATGCAGTTTAGCAAGTTAAGAGAGAACCAGAGTTACACTCCCTTGTCTTCCAATCTGCCCCCCATCAAACAAGATGACAATGATCTAAAACACTACAAAACCTTCAGTGAAAGTGAAATCTGGAATGCAGCCCATGAGAGGGAGCACAAACCTATTCACCTTTCAATTTAAGACAGCCAAGAAGCTTTCCATCTTCCCAATCACCCTCCATATTCCAATTAAAACTCTTTTGATCACCAGTGACCAGGTATCTTCTTTACCTACAATTACGGGGGTTGGACTCGATTACCCCTGGAGGTCCCTTCCAACCTCTAACGTGTGTAACTAACAGCTTCATCTTGAAGAAAGGACCAAGCCTACGGAAGACAAGAGTCAGCCACTGAGCACAGCCTACCTCTGCTTTCCAGCCATTTCCTGGGGAAAAACCAACCTTCTGGGAACACAGGCGATGCGCATTGTACAGCCGAGGCAGTTTCTATAATGAAACTCCAGATACAAACGATAATACCCATAATACAAACTGTCATTCTAAAATATATCTGAATACACGTGTGTGTGTGTGTGTGTGTGTATATATCTCTCTAAAAAGAAAAGTATATGATTTTCTCTTTTATACACATATAAACAGCCGGCAGAGATGCCCCATAAAATGTCTTGCCTTATTAGGATTCATGTTTTAAATAATAGAGCTTTAAACAGTCCCTTAGAATAGGGTTTTTTTTAACACAATTCCAAAATGAAGAACTATCTGCGGGTCATCAGAAAGCACACGAAATAAATTAACAGCATACAAATGTGGTTATCTTGTTCACAAAGTCCAATTCTCCCATTTGAAATGAAATGGAGACCAGTGTACCTTGGGGTGACTTAGTCGTCAGAGTACAAATCCATTCTCTCTTTCCGTGGAAATCTTCACATGGGGTTAGCTGCTTTTCCACAAAACAAGAAACACAGCAAACCTGCAGGACTCTTGCCAGAGGGAGTTGTGCTTCAGCACTGTGTTTTGCTGGAGGGCAGCAGGTCAATGTTCTATCATCACCTGAACACTAGCAACACCTGCGCCCTTTAAAGCTTCACACCTTGACTTAGCAGCGATGTATCTGACGGGTTCAGTAGTAATTTGTCTTCCAGTACTGGGTTAGGCTCTGTTGCATGTACAGTAAGTGAAGCGTCTAGCCCGTGTTGTGTGCAGCATCAATCCTCGTTTTCATCTGAGAACTCATAACTACACGTGGAAACACAGGTGACTGAGCGTGAAACCTTGCTTCGAGTTAGAATGTTCCAGGCCATGGAGAGAACTAGCAGTGAAAAACAAGCATAAAGGAGATGGAGAGTGGAAACAGGAGGAGTAGGAACTGTAAGAAGTCACTGTTAAAAGGTGAAGCTGCAATGAAAACGGATCAAGAGAAGATGTAGGCTCCCATCTGCAGTGCTGTTCCGCACAGCTCCCGGAGGAGGTGTGGTTTCTAAGAAACCTATTGTAGCAGCTGGCACAGCTACCAACAGAGTTCTGCTAACTGAATCCTGAATTGCTCCAGTTTTAAGTGTACAGTAGTTACGCGTTAGCCTGCCGAGCTCTCTGTCAGCCTTTCAGAAGCCAAGCTTACTTTTCCATGAGTATTTAGCCTCCCAACAAGAAAGTTACAAACATCCACCTCCAGCCCACTTTCACGCAAGGATATAAAGCTTCATCTGAATAAAAGATTATATCTTAATCTGATATAAAGCTTCAGCTGAATCTTTTCAATACTGTGAGTCTTCTTTTTGCTGTCGCAAAAAACCCACCAGGATCTTTGTAACTTCCAAAGAGAAGGGTGTTTTAAGGCAGTAAGAGATAGGTGAAGGTTTCCATGACAGGTTACGGCTGTCTATGTGAATAAAGCATATTACACACAAGTGCTCCCCGATATTTATCTACATGACTTCATTACACTGTACACCATTTAACAATCTTCTTGAGAAATTTAAAGTGCCACAGTTCAAATGTGCTCATCTGTCCGCTCACAGAGCCTCCAGTCCATTCCGGTTGCTTTCAGAAAGAAGCCCTTGCTTTACTTAAAGAGAAGTCTTTTCAGGGGGAAGAATTCATCCTTCAGTGCAGTGCTAACTGGAATCCAGCGGCCGAATCAACCCTTCTTTGTAAACTCGAAGAATAGCTTCACAAACAAATTTGTACTGACTCTGTATAAGAACGAGAAAATGAACACATTTATGGACTATTATTAGTTATTAGGTTCTGGAGCAGGTCCAGAGGAGCAATGAGGCTGGGGAAAGGACTGGAGGGAGAGTCTGATGAGGAGAGGCTGAAGGAGCTGGGGGTGTTCTGTGATTCTGTGTTTAGCCTGGAGAAGAGGAGACACATGGGGGACTTTCTCCTTCTCTACAACACCCTGAAGGGAGGTTGTAGTCAGGTGGGGGTCGGGCTCTTCTCCCAGGCAACTAGCAACAGGATCAGAGGGCAGGGCCTGAAGCTGCCAGGGGAGGGTTAGGTTGGATGTTAGGAAGCCCTTCCTCAGGGAAAGGGTGATCAGAGCCTGGACTGGACTTCCCAGGACAGTGGTGGAGTCCCCATCCCTGGAGGTGTTGAACGACAGCCTGGCTGCAGCCCTTAGTGCCCTGGTGCGGCCACTGTGCTGATGTTAGGTCCTGGGCTGGGCTGGATGAGCTTAGAGGGCTTTTCCAGCCTCAGTCATTCTACGATTCTGTAAATACACACCTCACTTCACATATGATGCTAAATGTGGGAAGCATGAAATATAATGGCAACTGAAGAAGCACAGAGCCAGATAGTTTGAAAAAATCTATTTAAAACTGGACAAGTCCAGTACAGACAGAGAAAATGAGATTTCTTCTCACTTACTGATGTTTGCACCATCATGGCTCTCTGGTCTCGCATCTTTCGTACAATATCCAGCGGATACACAGGTTGGTTTCTTTCAATTAAGCACATGGCTGTTTCCATAGTGACCAACACACCAGTGCGACCAATTCCAGCGCTGTAAAGTGTAACAGAAAAATCAGTCCATAAATTAGGTGTTTTACAGTGCCTCAGATTCATTTCACAGTCTCAACACTAGGATGCTGAAGAGCCTCAGAAATTGCAGGAAAACCTTAATAAAATTAGAAGAGAGCGTGAAGCTTATCTTTAAGGCCACTTCAGTAATACTTCCTGCCAAGTACTAAAAGGAAAAGCATTTTTATATGAATAAAACTAAAAGCTCACTTAAAGTAAACAGATTTTTAACAATTATGATGTGTTACAGATGTAAATGCATTCACTGGTTATTTTTGACTAAAGAAAGGCAAGAGCTAACTGGCTGCTTTTTGACAGGCACTTCAAACCCCTTTGCCATTCACAGTGAGGTTACAACAGTGGTGGAGGATAAAAATGAGATAACCACATGAATAAAGCATCTTGCCAAAAGGTTGCAGGAGAAAGAGCGAGAAAGAAACTCAGCCTTTAGATACAACAGCAGCGCTGCTGTCTTCAACAGTGAATGCTGGTATTGCGGTTTAACACGGTCATCTCATGCAAGATACCTCCTGTCTTGCAGACAAACTCTTCACAACAAACACTTATTCTAAGGCTGAAGCAATTCTATAGCCAGAAATGTAAATTACAAGTACCTGCAGTGAACAAGGACTGGCTCGTCCTTTACTCTCTTTGGCCTCATACAGGTCACAAACTCCAAGAAGTCCATGGAGTCATCAGGAACACCATGATCAGGCCAAGCAACGTACTGGAGATGGGTGACGTTGTGGTGTTGTTCTGTCTGCAATAGAGTTGAGTTTTGAGAAAGTGTCCAGTGTTACGACTCCCGTACTGGTGCCACACCAGACACGTCATACTTTTCACACCAAGTGCATTCTGCAGGTGCAGATCTCACAGAAAATATTTGCCAATTACAAAAGTATGAACATGCAATTCTTAGCAAGAATGCAAAAGGAATAACATTTTTTGTAGAAATATATATACAGTAGATATATTATAGATAACATTTTCTAGCTATAGGAGGTAACAAGTTTAACTTCTGTCATCTAAACAGACCTTGATTTTTTAAATTTTATTTACTGTTGACCTATTAGAATCATAGACTCTTCATGGCTGGAAAGGACCTCCAGGATCATCAAGTCCAACCCTCATCCCAACAGCTCCCTCACCCTTAGACCACGGCCTCAAGAGGCTCTTCCCATGCTCCGACACCTAATTTGGTGCGACATGGAGAGCTCCAGGAGCAGCAGAGGTGCAGTGTCGCAGTAAATGCACTGCCAGCAATTCTTAGAGAAGAAGAACCACATTCCCTATTCAAAATGCAGATATCCTCAGCAACAAGATTTCTGAAGAATTTCTTAAGCAATGGGAGTAGATTTTCATGTCACTGCCTGCCTTAAGCTAAAACAAGAGGTACTGCACACAGCTGTGACTCCTGAACAGCAGCCACCACTAATGGTCTGTGACTCTGTGTTTCATTGTATGCACATGAATGACTTCAGTACAACCCACAGAGAGGTACTTTTCTGCCTGGAAGTGATATAATAAGAAGATTCTCTACTGTTAAGACCTCTTTTTTTCATTCAATTACACGTAAAGCAATGGTTTTACAGAAATACTTTCAGCTTAGCTTTTTGTTAACTTTGGTTACGCAATCCCTCATTCATCTTTCATCCAGATTAGGCTCAACCACTGTGTGACAGATTAATCCAATTATTAGAGTGGGAAGGAAAAAACCTGAAGACACTCCTGAGCTCTCCTGCATTATGAATGAAGATCTCAGTCTACAAACAGAGCAGTCTTCATACTCCTTTATTTCTTCACATTTAGCAACAGTTAAACTGCCAGCTGCATTTTACTGCTATCCATTGCTACACTTAACATCTGACACCCTACTGCAGTAAACCTCTTCTTTCTCACTGTGTTACTCATAGAATCGTAGAATCATTCAGGTTGGAAAAGACCCTTAGGATCATCTAGTCCAACTATCAACCCTACTCCAGAAGTTCACCTCTAAACCATGTCCTACAATACTACATTTAAGTGACTTTTAAACACATCCAGGATGGTGACTGTTATGGTTTGAAAACCACCAAAATTTTCAGACTTACATAGTTGTTACACTCATTGCCCCTTGTCCTATCATTAGATGACACTGAGAACTTGGCTCCCTCCTCCTGACACCTGCCCTTCACATATTTATAAACAAGCACAACAAGCAAGATACATAAGACTTACTCTAAGCAAGAAAACACTGTAAGATCATGAACTTAATACTCAGTGGAGCTTCTTTTGCAGCTATCAAACTAATTTGCTGTTATTGTCCTATTCAAGTTACTCCAGGTATGCCTCTAGCTTCAGGATAGTCTCTTAGTTATCTGTATTGCAGTTGTGATTCTTTGGGTTGAACTCTTCTGAGATGATCCAAACTGTTAAAAATTGACATGACCTGCTTTTCAAAATGCACACGTGTGTTCTTTATTGTGCAGAGTCCTTCACCTGGGAAGGGGCCGTACAGTCCATCAATACAGGCTGGGGGACGATCTACTGCAGAGCACTTCTGTGGAGAGGGATCTTGGAGTTCCTGTGGACAACAAGTTCTCCATGGAAGAGCACTGTGCTCTTGTGGCCAAGAAGGCCAGTGGAATCCTGGGATGGATCAAGAAGAGTGTGTCCTGCAGATCAAGAAGATTCTTATCCCTCTTTACTCTGCCCTATTGAGGCCACATCTGGGCTCCCCAGTTCAAGAGAGACAGAGATCTGATTGAGAGAGTCTAAAGGAGGGCCATGAGGATTATTAGGGGACTGGAGCACCTGCCTTATGAGGAGAGATTGAGAGGAGAAAATTACGAGGGGTCTTAATGACTGTCTATAAATCCATGAGGGCTGGGTGTCAAGAAGAAAGAGACAATCTCTTTTCACTTGCACCCTGTGATAGGAGAAGGGGCAATGGATGTCAGTTGGAGCACAGGAAGTTCCACCTCCACATGAGGAAGAACTGCTTTACTGTAAGGGTTACAGAGCACTGGAAGGGGCTGCCCAGGGAGGTTGTGGACTGTCCTTCTGTGGAGACTTTTCCAACCTGTCTGGATGCATTTCTGTGTGACGTGTCTTAGGTTCTATGATCCTGCTCAAGCAGGGGGGTTGGACTTGATGACCTCTGGAGGACCCTTCCATCCTCTAATGATCTGTGTAATGCAGAGCTATGATAAACAAATTATATTGATAAATACGTAAGCACTAGCTTTTCAATGCTTTTAAATTCAGGAAGCGTTGACCAAATACTGCTGCATATGGAAATGTCTTACTTTAAAAGAGCATCACAGTTCTGAAACGTAGTCCTCATACATTTTAAAATGTGCTGAAATCCCACTTACTGGTGTCATACTTAGCCCCATGGGGCGTGTCCTGTTAACACTTTTAAACCCACTGTTCCTGCCAGACCCTGCTTCTCTGCACAAACCTGGCAATGGGAAAAAGAGGGTGTTTCTCATTAAACTTGAGCTGCTCTCCATTATTTTCTGCAAGTCATCTGAAATCACTTCCACTGATCTGTTTATTGTGCAGTTATTACTGAAGCATCCTAATCACTGATAAAGTGTTGAATTTATCTTCATAAAATGTGGCTTTTTGAGTCCTGTTTCAAAAGCCCAAAAACAAGTGAGACTGCGTGTGACCCGGCTTCTATTTTTGCCTCACTTGACATTACACAATCCGTTGTCCTAAAAATACTCCGTGGGTTGTGCATTCATTTAGACTGATTTCAATTGAATCTGTGGGATTGGTATTTCCACAAATCAGCTTGATAAATAGATAAATTAGATCAAACAATTTAAGAGACTGCAGTGACTTTCTGGATTACATAATCTGACCAGTTTATCTTCAGCCATTAGGCCAAACTTCAGCTGCTTCATAGCTCTGACCCACATTTACTTGGTAAGCAGCTGCAGAGGCCTCAGGCATCACACCTGTTCCACGACGTTTGTATGGTCCTTCTGATAATGGTTATTGCTGATGTAGCAAAGGGATTGGGCAAAGGAAGCTGACTTGCACCTACCCCTCCTGTGCAAATTCAAGATATGTTACTGCAAAAGCGACTTCACGGCTAACGTCCTAAATTTGGCTCAAAAGAACAGTAAAGATCACAGTGTTGTTGAAGCTAGAAGAACCCTCTCAGTTGATCAAGTCCAGCCTGTGACCTAACACTACCACATTGGCCAGACCACAGAATGTTAGAGGTTGGAAGGGACCTCAAAAGATCATCTAAGTCCAACCCCCACTGCTGGAGCAGGGTAAGCCTACAGTACTGTCTCAAGATGTCCTACATGGGGCTGAAACCCATGACCCCAGGAATTCAGAGTTCCAATGCTCTACCAACTGAGTCAACCAGGTGCCCTTCAAAGAATGTTACGGGTTGGAAGGGACCTTGAAAGATGATCTAAATCCAACCCCCCCGCTGGAGCAGGGTAGGCCTACAGTAGTGTATCAAGATGCACTGTCTTACATGGGGATGAAACCCATGACCCCAGGAATTCAGAGTCCCATGCTCTACCAACTGATCCAGCCAGGTTCCTGCCAAAAAGGAGAAATAGAGTAGTGAGGAGCAGAAGGAGCAGCAGGTAAAGACTCATCAAAGGATACTGTGTTTTCATCAGACAGCGGCTTCAATCCTAATTTCTTCATCAGTTGATCAAATTGAGAGTCAGTAAAACCATCTTTGTTGTTGTCAGCTTGTGATCCTCCAGATGGTGGAGTTGAAGGAGCTAAAGGAGAACACAAAGCTGCTGCGGCTTGATTTCTAGAACCCTCTTCATCCTCTGATTCTGACGATTCAGCCGAATCAGATCGCACAGAGTCTGAAGTGAGGGGCTCCTTAACTTCCCGTCCTGGCTGCGGTTTAGATCTTGCTCGCAGTGAACTTACTTTCGGTCTCACCACGGCTGCGGTAGGTGGAGACACCACCGCTGGTCCAGGGATAGGGGGTGCACGAGAATTAAACAACATGTGTGTGGCTTTGGACCTTGTTCCTGCTGGATGTTTAGCTTCAGGGGTAATGGCAGCAAACACAGAGGTTGCGTCTACTTCAATCTCTCCGAGCGTTTCCTTAACTAGATGCCAGAGAGCAGCGAAGTCACACGTGGCCTTATTCCCTGAGGAGATCTCGTCCCACAGGGATTTTCCGATTTCTTCCCAGTGCTCAGTAGTGATATTTGTCCCACATCCGTGATTAAATTTTTGTCTCTAGCACATTTTAATAAATGTCTCAGAGACGATTCATCGCATTCAGTTCCTCTCTCAGAGAGGATATGTTTAAGGAGGTTCACTGCTTCTTCCTCTTTGGAGAATGTCTTCCCCTTCGCCCCTGGTCTTTCTGACCGAGGCAGGACTCCGTGCAGCTTTCGTCCGTGGACATCTGTCCTTTTCTCTGCTACTGTGCAGTTCCTGCAGAGCGCACTGGCCGGGGCAGCGAGTCTTTTAGTTGGACCACTAAGGGCCTCAGCCAGGCTGTCCAACACCTCCAGGGATGAGGATTCTACCACTGCCCTGGGCAGTCCACTCCAGTGTCTCATTACTGCTTCTGTGAGAAAGGGCTTCTCAGTATCCAGCCTAAACCTCTCCTGAAGCTGGTGCAGCTTCAGGACCTGCCCTCTCATCTTTTATCTTTTCTAAACCTGCCATTAAGATTGCAACTCCTGACAAAGATAAATGCTGTCAGGACTAATGCTTCAAATAGCTGCTGTGACACTTGGTAAAGAATTGCATTGCCAAGACCTCCAGCCACACAAACATCCACTCTTCATCATTCTGCAGTCTTGCTTGCAATTACATCAAAAGGCAGGTTTCCATATTTCATTCTCCTCAAATGACCCTTCATGATTAATGAGAATTTTGGGTGTTCTTCAGAGAAATCACAGACAGCTTACAGTGATCACACTCCTACAGAAAGGAGGAAATTCAGGCTTTGAACGGTCAACTTTGAGTCTGCTTACAATCTAAGCAATCGATTCTGCATTTCAACTTTCTACTAAATATTCTTTTTTGCCTGGGTTATGATATAATCTTCAATTAAAACAAATGAAATTTCACCCTGTAGAATGACATTAATCTTGATAGGGACCTGCTTTCTCCTAAGCAGGTAAACTTACGGTCTTTTCTAGTGAGCTTCACAAACAGACCTTGAAAGCTGAGTCTCAGTGATCAGGGTTAAAGCCTTGCTTCTGAAGAGGAAATTGTCAGTGGCACTTGGCATTCCCACTTCATTCTGCTTCTGTACATCCTTACCATAACATGTTTCATTTCCTTTTGTTCTTTGTCTCTTCACTGTTCAAAATCAAGCTGTTTTCTTTTGTCTTGAGTATTTGTTGGGCATGTTCAGAGCAGACTCTTTCAAAAAAGCCTTTAAAACACCTCTGCACCAGGGGAGGGTTAAGCTGGATGTTAGAAGCCTTTTCTCACAGAAAGGGTGATCAGACCCTGGAATGGACTGTCCAGGGCAGTGGCGGACTCCCTGTCCCTGGAGGTGTTGAAGGACAGACTGGCTGTGGCCCTTAGTGCCATGGGCTGGCCGATGTGGTGATGTTAGAACCTGGGCTGGGCTGGATGAGCTCAGAGGGCTTTTCCAGCTTCAATCATTCTGTGATTGTGTAGACAATGACAATGCAAACAGGGAGATTTGGGGAGTTATGCAATAGCTTTTCAATTAAAAATGTTTCACGGGCACACAACAGTGGGAGAGATGGTTTGAAGAAAAAGAACGGATGCAGTAAATCAAACAAATTGAGGAATAAGCACAGCACTGGAGGAGGTAAAATTGCAAGGTGAAGAATGACTGGTACCTGTTTGTGAAGTGACCAGCATGTGGAACCTAAGATGTAGGCTATTGGATGACGCAAGTCTATGCAGGCACTCAGCTTTGCATTAGAAACAATGTTCTCTGCTGAGAGCTATCAGGAGACAACTTAAAACCACCAGACTGTCAAGGTAGGAAAAAACTTTGAAGATCATTAAGTCCATCTGTCTGCCCTACAACTCCAAACTACTAACCCAGCTCCTTAAAGACCATGTCTGCCGTTTTTTTTGAACTCCTTCAGAGATGGTGCCTCCACTCCCTCCCTGGGCAGCCTGTTTCAGGGCCTCCCTACTCTTTCTGGGAAGAAGTTTTTCCTAAGATCCAGTCTGAACCTCCCTTGGCACAACCTGACCCCATTTCCTCTTGCTCTATTGCTAGTCACTTACGTGGCTGAAGAGCCATGTAACTTTGTCATCTACATTGTCATACAAACTTTATCTCAAAAAGAATGAACATATTAAAAAAACCCTGCCGAGCTGCTGACTGCCCCACTCTCATTCGGATTTTGACTTATCACGGGCTAATCTACAGACACGGAGTGAAAAGACACTGAATACAGTCACTGGTGAAGTTACTCAAAATTATGCACTGCTCTGAGAAATATTAACCAAGAATAACAACGAGTAATTGAAAAGAGTAAATTAATATTCACATAGGGCATTAGCTAACCCAGGTTAATTAGCAATTAATTAATTTGAGTGTCAGGGAATAGAAGTTTGTCTACCTATCCTCTGCAGTACTGCTTTAATGAGGTTAATTTTGTCTGTGCTGACATTCAAGGTCATCACTTAGGGGTTACCTGGCTGAAAAGCAGAGCCAAGCATCAGCCCTCTACCTGATAGGAGGTTTCTCAGAGCTAGAAACTCAACACTGTTAACCTCCTCCACTCTTCTAGTGTGATACCACTGGATACCACAAACTCTTAATCCTTTCAGAAAATAATTGTGGCCACAGAAGTTTTGATAAAAGAGATTAAGAGGGAAATGAGTAAGAAACATAGGACAACTTACAAACAAAAGCCAAACTTCACCCCCTATATTCAGGGTGTGGCAAGTTTAGGTGTGATTCACAACACAAGCTGATGTGCAGCTTTTTCTTAGATTTAACTTTCTCTTTGCTTTTTCACCCTTGAGGTGTTAACAGCTACAGAATAGGAGTATTTTACATAAACCGAGCAGGTTCCATCTGAGATAAATAAAGAATTTTATTTTTAAAATCTCTGATTAAAGACAATGAAAGGCAATTAAGGAGATTCAGCATCTTCTCTGAAAAGAACATTATTAGGCTTCATAGGATGACTGAGGCTGGAAAAGCCCTCTGAGCTCATCCAGCCCAGCCCAGGACCTAACATCACCACAGTGGCCAGACCATGGCACTAAGGGCCACAGCCAGGCTGTCCTTCAACACCTCTAGGGATGAGGATTCCACCACTGCCCTGGACAGTCCATTCCAGTGTCTTCACCTCCTTGTTAGCTATTCTAATACTACTGCCTAAGTAGTATTAGAATACTGCATGTACTACTGCCCAAGTAGCCCATATTTCATCCTTGATAGAGCACAGTTACTTAGAAATAGCTCTCACTTACAACCAAAATACTCGTGAGGAGTCAGTGTCTGTAAAACTATTTACAGCGAAGCACTAAACTACTTTATGAGGTTTATTACAGCACCTGTACAAGATGTTATCTTAATCATAGCATGGTTTGGGTTGGACAGGACCCTAAAGATCATCTAGTTCCAACCCCTTGTCGTGGGCAGCAACACCTCCTGCCAGACCAGGTTGCCCAGAGCCCCATCCAAGCTGGCCTTGAACACTTCCTTCCCAAGGATGAAGCAGCCACAGCTTCTCTGGGCAACCTGTTCCAGCATCTCACCACCTTCAGAGTAAAGAAATAATTACAGAACTTCAAAAAGTATGTGTCTGAAGAAGGTATATAGAAGTAATCGTATTGTGTTGATTCATATCTACATATACTTTTAATAAAGATGTGGATCACAGAATCACAGAACATTCCTGGTTGAGAAGGACCTCCCAGATCACTGAGTCCAACCACATACACAACAACAACAAAGCCCACACCCTGGTCACATACCAGCACCAAACACACCCAACCAGATAAAACACAAAATAAACCTCCTGCAATCTCTGCCACCAGAGCAGTTTCTGAAGCTCCACGGCTACATGTTTCTTAATCATCTCCAAGGATGGTGATTCAGCCCCCTCCCTGGGCAGCCTGTTGCGGTGCCTCACCACTCTTTCAGTGAAACATTTCTTCCTAATATCAAATGTAAACCTCCCCTGATGCAACTTCAGGCCATTTCCTCTGGTCCTGTCATAATTCACTTGGAAGAAGATGCCAGCACCCACCTCTCTACAACCTCCTGTCAGGTAGTTGTAGAGGGCAATGAGGTCTCCCTTTAGCCTTGTCTTCTCCAAACTAAGCCTGCCCATTTCCCTTTGCCTCTCCTCATATGACTTGTTCTCCAGACACATCATGAGCTGGTAGCTCTCCTCTGAACACTTCCAGCACCTCAATGTCCTTCTGATAGTGAGGGGCCCAGAACTGAACCCAATACTTGAGGAGGGGCCTCAACAACGCTGAGAACAACAACAACAACAACAATTCATGCTGGCCACATTACTCCTGATACAAGCCAGGATCCTGCTGGCCTTCTTGGCCACCTGGGCACACTGCTGGCTCATATTAAGCTGGCTGTCCAGCAGGACCCCTAGGTCCTTTTCTGCTGGGCAGCCCTCCAGCCACTCCTCCCCAAGCCTGTAGCACTGCTGGAGGTTGTTGTGACTAAAATGCAGGACCTAGCACTTGCCCTCACTGAAGCTCACACAAGTGGCCTTGGCCCACTGATCCAATCTGCCCAGGTCTCTCTGCAGAGCCTCCCTACTCTTGAGCAGATCAACACTCCCATACAAGCTGGCATCATCTGCAAACTGACTGAGGCTGCACTCAATCCCCTCATTCAGGTCACTGATAAAGATATTAAATGAGACTGGTGCCAAAACTGAACCTTCACGGACACCACTGGTGACTAACCGCCAACTAGATTTCACTCCATTGATCACAACTCTCTGGGCATGGCCATCCAGCCAGTTTTTTACCCAGTGAAGAGTACATTTGTCTATGCCATGATTCTCCAGCTTCTCCAGGAGAATGTTGTGGGAGACTGTGTGAAGGGCCTTACCAAAGTCCGTGTAGACAACATCCACAGCCTTCCCCCCATCCAGAAAGTGAGCCACATGATCGCAGAAAGAGATCAGGTTTATAAAACAAGACCTCCCTTTCACAAACCCCTGCTGGCTGGCCTTGATCCCTTGGTTGCCCTGCACTCGCCATGAGAGCTCACTCAAGATGATCCTCTCCATGATCTCCACACACAGAGATGTACGTGCTCAGGCACACAGTCTATCTCTACCGATCGTTGTCTGCATCCATTCTGGCTGCTTGGGCATAAGTAAAGGTAACAGGCATTTACCTCAACGTTCGTAATCACCATTTCTCTCACGACGTAAGCGATCGTACAGTCTTCAGAGTGGCACTTGACACGAAAGCTGCCATATTCCATCACATCCGGTGGATCAGGCCAGTACTGATGACATTTGGTCTGTAAAGAAAAGGAAGCACACATCAAGGCTGTACAGGGGCACTTCTATGTCCACTCTCCTGTTGAGGGAATTCCAAGAAGTGGTCTAAAATCTGTTCAGTTTCATTTGTGAGTAGTTCACATCCAAACTGGAAAATAACCTGACAGAATAGGCTAAACTCCTCAGAGAATTTTGTTTTAGAAATTTATAGTAAAAACTGAGGTAAATGGGATGCAAGATGCTTTCTGTCTGGTACTTATCCGCAGTTGCAGAAATAACCTATGAAGAAGGCATAATGAAGGAGAAGCAGACACAGGAAGAAAAGTGTTGGAGGCAAATTTATAACCAACTTCAGACAGGCAATAGGAGGTTATAGCAAAGACTTCTTCAAAGTGAGCAATAAAAAGACAAGAGGCAACTGAACACAACGTGAAGTAAAGGAAATATTGATCAGATGTTGGCTCAAAGTTCATGTGAGGAAGGTTGAGCACAGAAACGTGATGCCCCATGAGGCTGTGGAAATAAACACTGCCTATATGACATGACACTGGGTGACCAATATGAAGATCAAAGCTACTTCTGCTTTGAGCAGACAAGAGTGGACCAGGTATCTCTGCAGGTCCCTTCAAACCTGAATTATTCTTAGACCTTGAAGCAAGGTCATGCTGGTATGTAAAAAAAAGTACTGTGAATCTGTCTGTCCCCTCACAGTTCCAGCACTGCAGTCTCATGGCTGAGCAAGACAGGCTCCATTTTAGGAGGCCCAAAGAGAGACTTCAAAGGCCAAATCACAGAACATTAGGGATTACAAGGGACCTTGAAAGATCATCTAGTCCAATCCCCCTGCCACAGCAGGATCACCTGACCAAGTCACACAGGAACATGTCCAGGCGGGTTTTAAACATCTCCAGAGAAGGAGACTCCACAACCCCCTGGACAGCCCCTTCCAGTGCTCTGTCACCCTCACTGGGAAGAAGTTCCTTCTCATATTGATGTGGAACCTCTATTCCAGCTTACACCCATTGCCCCTTGTCCTGTCAGAACCTATGCCACACGTAACAGTGATCAGGTTTAATTCTGACCACCAGCATGCTACAACTATTAAGTACTGCAGCGAAGACTCTTGTTTGAAGCCAGACTGCAGGTTTTGCTCAACCTACTTGGTAGTTCCAGAAGTCTGATTAATCATTAAGAGAATAACTGCCACATGATGCCCATATTCTAGGTGGGTAAAAGGACAGCACACAGTGGCTGGCTGATCAGCACACCCGAGTCAAAGCAGTTAGCTCTTTTTCTGAGACAGCTGGTTTGTTGTCACAGTATCACAGTAATGATGAGGTCGGAAAACACCTTAAAGATCATCCAGTCCAACCTAGATCCAAAAAAACCCAGTAATCCTAACATCTAACATCTAGATCATGCCAGTCAGCACCTCATCCAGCCTAACCTTGAATACATCCAGGGATGGTGATCAACCACCTCCGTGGGCAGCCCATTCCAAAACTGGATCACTCTTTCAGTGAACAATTTTTTCCTAATGTCAAGTCTAAACCTTCCCTGATGGAGCTTAAGACTAAGACCCCTTGTCTTGTCTCCAGTGGCCAGGGAGAAAAGACCAACCCCTGTCTGACTACAACCACCTTTCAGATAGTTATAAACAGCGATAAGATCACTTTGTCAAAGTGTAACAAAAAGGAAGTTGCAGACTATCTGTTCCTTCAAGTAATTTAGAAAGCCTGGTCTTGAGAGAAATGATTCCACAGGATAAGCTGGCCTATTTCAGGATTATTTAGTAATAAAAACGGGGAAAAACGTTTAAAGGCATGACACAGGGCACCTGCAGCATACAGAGAACCTGAGCACTTACCCGTCCTCGTTCAGTGAGCGTTGTTAGCATGATGATCAGTGACAACTTGTGATCCCAGACTACCTGCCAGAAGTGTGCGCACGTGTGTGGGAGAGGCCCCTGAGTAGCAATGTACCTGTTCACAATGCCCACGGAAGGAATTTCCATCTAGAAAGAGAAAGAAAATTCCTATGCAAAGTGTGCTATCAATACTGAAGAAGTGTTTTCGCTCAGCAATGAGATAAAATTTAAATCTGTAGTGTTTACAAAGGCTAAATGCAGTCTGCTGCTGTAGTATGGAGAGTGAGCCGACGTGGGTCTCTGCGTGACTTACATTCACGTAATTTGCATTAATGTAATCTTCATCTCCCTGCAGTATTATCCTTGTGGCATCATCTGCACACACACAAAAGGATAACAAAATTAGCAATTCAGGGACATACTTCCCTTCTATGAGTTAAAAAACCGAAGGAACTGCAGACACCGACAGCAGAACACAAACCAGAATACATTACCTCTTAGAAAATAACATTAGCAATGACATGACTTTGCTTATAGAGTGAAAGAAGTTCAATAAATGGGTTTATAAACTTTCCTTTCTGGAATAAAGCAAACCATGCAGAAACCATAGTTAATACTCACAAGGCAGAACATCTTTGTATCTGTTCTTGTCCATATTCTGAGGTACCTTTGCACATGTAACAGCCAACCCAGGCTTCTTTCGATAAAGTTGCTGCAGAACAGAAGGAAAACAGCGGGATGTTGAGGGCTGTGATTCTGCAATACACACACTGATCACATCCACATGGAACGAACGCCTCCCTGATGAGGAAAAGCCAAGGAAATTTGGTCTCTTGAGCTTGCAGAAAAGGAGACTGATGGGTGACCTCCTTAATGTTTATAAACACGTGAAAGGGGAGTGTCAGGAGGATGGAGCCAGGCTCTGCTCAATGTCATCCAACGATAGGACACAGGGCAACATAGGAGGTTCCACATCAATATCAGAAGGAACTTCTTGCCATTGAGGGTGACAGAGCACTGGAAGGGGCTGCCCAGGGAGGTTGTGGAGCCTCCCTCTCTGGAGATGTTTAAAACCTGCCTAGATATGTTCCTGTGCAACTTGGTCTAGGTGGTCCTGCTCTGGCAGGGGGGTTGGACTTCCGAGGTCCCTTCCAATGCCTAATGTTCTGTGATTCTGTGTGACCTAGACTGAAAACATTTTCTAAGCTATTTTCTTTCATCTTTTTCCTATTCATCTGCAAAATTCGTCTGACACAGTTTTATATTTAATATGACAAGAATATCTGTTATGGCTAGCCCATCATCATCTTCACAGGAATTTCTAGAAAAAGACTAAGAGGAAGTTTAAGGGTCATTGATATACGACTGGGGGTCAGAAGAAAAAAAGCAGCTGAGAGTGAAAAAAGTGAGCAGAAAAATTAATACATGAGTTGCAGAATATTTTCTGGACTCAGCTGTAACACAGAAAATTCAGACAAACTTTTATTCTCTGGACTCAACCCATCACGTTCAATCTCAATTACCTAAAATCCTCAAAGCCTTAATGAATCTCAGTCTCTCAACTTGTGACTCAGTTCAAGAAAGAGATTGAGGGGCTGAGTGGTTCCAGAGGAGCAACAAGGCTGGGGAAGGGACTGGAAGGAAAGGCTGATGAGGAGAGGCTGAGGGAGCTGGAGGTGTTTAGCCTGGAGGAGAGGAGGCTCGGGGACACCTTCTCCCTCTCTACAACTCCCTGAAGGGTGCTTGTAGTCAAGTAGGGGTCAGGCTCTTCTCCCAGGCAACTAGTACCAGGATGAGAGGGCAGGGCCTGAAGCTGCCAGGGGAGGGTTAGGTTGGATATTAAAAAGCCCTTCTTCATGGAAAGGGTTATTAGACCCTGGAATGGACTGCCCAGGGCAGTGGTGGAATCCCCATCCCTGGAGGTGTTGAAGGCCAGTGTGGCTGTGGCCCTTAGTGCCCTCGTCTGGGTGCTGTGGTGATGTTAGGTCCTGGGCCGGGCTGGATGAGCTGCAGCCTCAGTAATTCTGAGATTCTGTGACTCCGTTTCTGTTGGGCCAACCCTTCTCTTGCAAACTTTACCTTAGGTCAATGTAGCCATACAAGTGCATGAAGATAATGCAGAGGGTGAAATGCATTATATGCATCATGCAAGAAAAGAAAAGCACAAAGGGGGAAAAACAAAACCAGCGACAGGACTAAGAAATGTTATTATGAAGTTTTTTGTATTAAATGTACATGGAAGCAACTCTGAGTCCAGCCATTAACCTGGCTGTGTCAGAGTTTTACACACTTAACTGAACACTTAACCAAAAAGCTCATTATATCTAACATGTTTCATGAAGATCTAGGATATGGTTCCAGTCAGAAGGCTAATCTTCCCTACTATGACTGAGAGAAAAGTAACACTACACAGAAAGTTTATTCTACTGTGAGATCTCCTGTATCTCAACTCAGCTTCACGGTGCTTTTGAACTGGAACAGCACCAACCAGCCATGTGAGAACAGAACTCAGTAATATAAGTAACTAGCTTCTACAAGTCATAACTCAAGTTCCATCTACCTAGACTAAGCTATGCTCTCTGCTTATTTGTGGGGGAGAAGGAAGAATTATTTAATGTGAAATAACAATTCTGGAGCCTTATTCATGCCGTCTGGCAGTCATTTTGTGACTGACAGGCTTCTTGAACTCTGCTTAAATTAAGATATTGTGGGAAAACTTGATTATTCACAGTCTACTAATTCTTTGCCATTCACTGATGTGAATGAAGAGTCTGAGAGCCACCAAAGCAGATGAGGAGACACTGTAACTGCCTCTGCTTCTGAAGATCACTAAACAAGGAGCACAAGCAAAGGAGGTCACAAAGCTGTTCCCTAGTTTATTACAATTCCAAAAGCTTTTTTTGGTAAAATCAGTAATATCCTTTTATAAATACTGTGAGGAAACAACTCATACAGGATCAAATACGCTCCGAAGATGATTAAAGGAACTCTGTGCACAAATTTAGCCAAGAACTTTGACTAAGAAGAAAGCATTGCAAGGCAAGATGGTGTGTTTTTGAAGTTACTTAATTGCAACAGCCAAGCTCACTGCTACTGCTGCGCTGCAACCAGTGCTGTGCAGTTTGGAAAACAGCTATGAGCCACAGTTTACAGTTGCTTAGCAATCAACAATAAAAGAAAAAGAGATGGTGGACGAAATCTTGGAAGCAAAATAAACATTACCACCACCACTTAACTTCACAGTGTTTGAGAAAACAATGAAGGAAAAAGCTCCAAATGGGGAAAAACTGTATTGTTCTTCTACAGGTTTTTAGCATCACAAAGAGTTTCTTAGGACCCCAACAATAAATAATAATAACCAGAGTTGTAGTAACCAAAATAAGTGTCTGGATCCACAACAGCGAAACAAGCACAAACATACAAGGGTTGTGCTCTCTTGCCATCAGAGGAGCAGCTAGATTCTATTTTGGAATTTCTTATGCTAATGCTGAAGGAATGACTTGATCTAGGTGATCCTGCTGTGGTGGTTGGATTGGACTAGATGATCTTTCGAGGTCCCTTCCAATCCCTAATGTTCTGTGAATCACAGAATCACTCTGACCGGAAAAGACCCCTAGGATCATCAAGTCCAACCATCTACCTTACCTTACAAGTTCACCCCTAAACCAGATCCCTCAGCATCTCATCCAAATTATCTTTAAACACATCCAGGGATGGTGACTCAACCACCTCCCTGGGAAGCCCATGCCAGTGCCTTACCACTCTTTCTGTGAAAAAATTTTCCTAATATCCAGCCTAAACCTACCCTGTTGTAACTTGAACCCAGTCCCTCTGTTCTATCACTAATTGCTTGTGAAAAGAGACCAGCACCAACCTCTCCACAATGTCCTTTCAGGTAGTTGTAGAGAGTGGTGAGGTTTCCTCTCAGCCTCCTCTTCTTCAGACTGAACAGCCCCAGCTCTTTCAGTCTTTCCTCCCAAGATTTATTGTCCAGGCCCTAAACGTATTTAACACACTATAAAAATGTTCTATTATTCAGTTTTCCATGACATTCCTTATTAACATGTTGAAGAACATGACAGACATTACCTCATTAATCTCGACAGCAGTTCTCATCCTACATACTGGGGGCTCTCACCTAAATAACAACCTGCCCAAGAAGGAACTAACCATTGCTGTTCTATGTTGCTGGGGAGAAACACCACAGGACTGCGGTGAACGTTACAAACGTCCTGGAAATAGAAATTAACACTCCAACATGTTCTCTAAGAGAAGGAGGTTAAGATTGGTCAGGTTGCTTCTGTCACTCCATGAAATAAGGCAACATATAAGAACTTGAATCCACAACTGCAGGTATAAATATGTTTGGGAAATGTGAGTGAGGGGCATGGAAAAAAGACACAAAGTACAAGACTATCTGCTGTCAAACCTCCATTATTCGACTCAATAAAAAAATGAAGAAAAATACAATAATTTGGTGAGTATCAGGTACTTGAGATAGAAACATGTTAACTAAAACACATTCATTTCAGCAGTTGATGTTTTATGCAAGACTGGAAAGTCAATCTCCTCTGCCCTAGCAGTGAAGGGTAAAACTGATGGGCAAGCCGCATTCTAGCTCTATTGAGATAAGAATGAATAGATGCCATGAGACTTTCAATCCATTAACCCCTTATATTAATTGCTGGCCAGAACTACTGGCCTCTATTAAAGGCATTTGAGTGCTCAGTTGTTACCTACCTCAAACTGAATAAGGACAGTCCCACTTTCCAGCCCTCTCCTTAGCTGCTCCATAGACTCCTCCAGTGTATCGCCACCATATTCAGAAGAGATAGGAAGAACAGATTCTGAGAGATTGTGGGTATCAGCTTCATCTTCTGATTTAGGCTCCACAAACTGTTTAACTACTGCAAGATCATTGAAATTTGAAATCCATTACATACAACATCAATATGCTTGGAACACATATTACCACTCACCAGCATGGCAGAACAGCAGAGTTTGCAAAGACAAAGCCTCATGAAAGCAAATCAACACATTTAACTGCATTTCTTTATGCATTGTTATTGCTGTAAAAACTTGTTATGAGTAAAACATCCTTGTGATCTTTTATAAAATGAAACTCCTCAGTGTCCCTACTCATAAAAACAAAGAACTTGACTTCCAAGCAGAAAGATGGATTTTTGTCTGCAAGCTTATCTGACAGAATGAACTGCTGAATAGACTAATGAATCACAACATCCACCACAGTAAAAAACAAAGGAGTTTTGCTTAAAAAAGTCTGGAACATAATTAATGGAAAACCTTGAGTTAGAAGCTTATAGAAGCTATGAGCAAACTGACACATCCTCACATAATGCTCCATGGCCATTAGCGAAGCAGCTCACTTGTCTGATGTGCTTTCTTAGCCTGACTTGAGGAGCTACCATAAATATGTACATGACTCAGTTTTCTATGACATCCCTTACCACATGCTGAAGAACATGACAAACATTAATGCCCAAACCAGTTGTGTCCTTGGGGAAGCAACTGTATCACCAAATGCGTTCAGCTCTGGTTATTCTCTGCTCATACCCGACAGACTATACAAATGGCTGGCATGGGGACACGGGTTATCTTTAGCTGAGAGCAGACTTTTCTTATCGGCAAGTAGGAAGTGGACTAAGAAAGTTAAGACTAAATACTGCATAGAGCCAGTGGAAATGTCAGCTATTATAGGAGCAGGTCTGTTCAAGGAAAACAAGACCAAGAGGCCATCTGGCTTCCTGGAAGCATGAGAAATCGTAAATAAAAGCTGTAGAAGTCTGTGCCATTAGGCAGTTTTACTTCTCCCTGTCTCCCAGCAATGGCCAATTTTAAAGTCTTGATGTAATCACAAACTCTGTATGCAGCCCTTCCGCAACCATGTGTGCTTATGTCTTACCACTACTCTTCAGTAAATAATAAACTAGAAGTTTCACATAATCTGAAACCTCTTGGGTTCTGCATGTGTTTAACTATGCAGGAAGCAACTGGAATGGTTCCCCGTATTTAAATCCATAGGTTTGTGGCCCTGCATGTTTCAGAGATTGTCTCCTGTTTGCTGTCAGCAATTTAGCAAGTTGCCAGCATAGGTCAAGCTCAGTATTGTCACAAAATAAAATCTGCAAGGGAGACTTTGTTCTTATTGATTTTTACATTAAAAAATATGAAGAAATTCTAACTTGATAATTCTGCAGCAGTAACAACCTATGTAGCTAAAACTATCTGAAGAAACAATTCAAATGTAGGCGGGTCAGAACACAGAGCTGTTCCTGGTGCACCGAGAACACACTGATGGAAAGAGGGGAGTACCACCAAGCATAAAAGCAACAGTCTCAGCAACATTAAAAGGTAATAAAATTAGGCCAGTTACCTTTCCGCCTGACCAAAAGTGCAAGCTCTCTTGTGTGAGATTCTCTGCTGGCTTTTATGAACATGACCACCTGGTCATGCGTGTGTTCCGAGATATCTCGGCCATTAATTAACACTATCTGATCACCTTCATTCAGCTTTGGAATGCATGTATCAGCCTGTTTCAAGACCAAAGAAACACATTCATGTAATTGCATCCAGTCGTGTAAGCAGGAATACATCAGTACATTAAGTTCATCATGTAAACAAAGTCTTCAGGAGTCTTCCTGAAAAGGTTTAATCTTTTGTATCAGACGTTCTACCAAAGGATTCAGGTCTAAAGCTTGCTGTCTTGCATCACAGCCACTCAGTGAAGAGGAGAAACAGTTCAAACAGCACAGATAGCTCTCTAAGAAGAATTCACATTTATCAAACAGCCATCATCACATCAAAGATGTACTTTTCAGACTCCAAGCCTCAACAACCCCTGGTTATAGCCATTTACAAATTATTCTGGAAGAGTGTTTCGGGCACAGAACACACTTCAGTCTTTATTCAGCAAATACTGAGAGCCCAAACAGGATTCTGATGAACATAACTGAAGTAACAGTTTGGAGCCAGGCTTTCTTCAGTGCTGTCCCAAGAGACATTGCCCAGGAGGCAGTGGGTGCAAACTGAAACACAGGAAGCTTCACCTGAACACCAGGAAGCACTTTTTGACTGTGAGAGCATCTGAGCCCTGGAGCAGGTTGCCCAGAGACACTGGGGAATGTCCCATCCTGGAACATTCAAAAGCCAACTGGATATGGCCCTGGAGAATTGGCTTTAAGGAACCCTTGAGCAGAAAGGGTTACAGGAGATGACCTCCAGATCCATTCCAACCTTGCATAATTCTGTCACATGAACATGCAGGATTCTACAAGCTTCAGGTGTACCACGAAGTACAAGCAGGGAAATGTGGAAAGGACAAGTGATAATGAAAGAACCAACAAGAAGAAAAATGTGGAATAAAAAGAAGAGGCAGTGATATGGCAGAAATAAATCAGGAGCTGTTTGTGTGAGAGGACAAAGTAAAACACACTTCAGACATGTGTGTGGGCTGCAAATCAAAGGAGAACAGAAAGAATCACAGAATCACAGATTCTTCAAGGGACCTTGAAAGACCATCTAGTCCAATCCCCCTGTCACAGCAGGATCACACAGAAAAGAAAGAGGAACATTTCCCAGGCAGAAAAGCTGCTTAAAAATGAAATAGTTAGGTCTCCTAAGTTTTTCCAAAGACATAAGAGAAGAAACAAATGAATGGTAGGGAAGACTGACAATGATTAATAATAGAATGATAAAGGTAAACAGAAAAAGAATGGGAATTAGAACAGTTCTGGTGTTCTTCAGCACTGACTGAACTAGGCTCTCGAAACCTCCCCTGCCATTGTACAGCTTACCAAGGCCAGATTGGAGAAGGCAAGTGTGAGTGACTGATCAGTTTCATCACTCTGAATTAATATTGCTTGAGATAAAAATCATTCTCTCTGAAATATAATTATTTGAGAGGATAAGTGATATAAAGACCATATCAGGTCAGTCTAGGAGACCCAAGAAGCTTGACAGGAACATGAGCAAATGGTTTCCAATCTCCTCCATTTGTCCAGGATTCAGATCTCTTGTCTGGTTGCTGGCTGTTATTCTTTATTACAGAAGATTGATATCCTTGCTCAAAGAAACTTTATTAATGATGTCACAAGCTAATGCCTACTTGAGTCATCTGACTGTATAAAATATATCTTGAAGGAGAGCTAATTCCTTCAATGTAATTTGTAGATTTTTCAGACACTGAGCTTTTCCAGGCAATGAATTATGTCGAACACTTCCTGTCCTACTGACACTGCCAATGGTTTACTCTACGTGCATCACCTTGCGTTTACTCAGGGAAGCATGCATGCTGTTTTATATTGAGAAGCCTTATTAAATAAAATCAAAATGACTTCTTTAGCACCTCAGGACATTAATACCATTTGTGAAAAAACTCATTATAAACCTTGAGTCAGAAAAATCCCATGAAAACCAGATACCAGAGTTCTTTTTCAGTTCTATCTTCTGAAACCATTTCAGCTGATCTGTCCTGCAATCCTCCCAGCACGCTAGATCACTGTTCAATTAGAGGGGGATTTTTAAAACACTTTAGAAGAAAGGGAAAACACTGCCTTATTTTGGTGTGCAGACTGCTTAACTTCAGCCTTAAAGTATCAGCTACAGATGAGTGGATGCTGCTAATGTGACCTGCTATCTACAAGAAGGGTGAGAAGGACGACTCGAGGAACTCCAGGCCTATCAACCTGACCTTAGTACCAGGGAAGATCATGGAGCAGGTCATCCTGGATGCACTCATACAGCAGGTGATCCTGGAGGATCAGGCTCAGACAGCAGGGGTTCATGAAGGGCAGGCCCTGTCTGACCAACCTGATCTCCTTCTAGGACCTAGTGACCCATCTACTGGATGCAGGGAAAGCAGTGGATGCATATCCCTGGACTATGGTAGAGCATTTCACACTGTCTCCTACAGCACCCTGTGGGCGAAGCTGGCAGCTCATGGCTTAGACAGAAGGACACTTCAATGGGCTAAAAACTGGCTGCATGGATGAGACTAGGTAGTGCTGGTGAACAGAGTTAAACCCAGTTGGTGACCAGTCATGAGTAGTGATCCTCAGGGCTCAGTACTGGGGCTGGTCCTGTTTAACATCATCATCAATGATCTGGATGAGGGGATTGAGAGCACCCTCAGTCAGACTGCAGAGGACACAAAATGAGGCTGGAATGTTGATCTGCCTGAGGTAGGAAGGCTCTGCAGAGAGATCTGGACAGGCTGGAGCGATGGGCCAAAGTCAGCTCTATGAGGTTTACGAAGGCCAAGTGCAAGGTCCTGCACAACAACCCCCATCAGCTACAGGCTTGGGGAGCAGTGGCTGGAGAGCTGCCTGGCAGAGAGGGACCTGGGGGTGTTGACTGACAGCTGCTGAACATGAGCCAACAGTGTGCCTAGGTGGACACAAAGGCCAATGGCATCCTGGCCCAGATCAGAAATGGTGTGGCCAGCAGGACTAAGATAGTGGTGGTGCCCCTGTGCTCGGCCCTGGTGAGACCACACCTTGAATACTTGGTCCAGTTTTGGGCACTGCAGTATAAGAAGGACATTGAGGTATTGGAGCAATGACAGAATAGGGCAACAAAACTGGTGAAAGGCCCGGTGAAGAGGTCTGATGAGGTGAGGCTAAGCTGGGATTCTTCAGCCTGAAGAAGAGGCTGAGAGGAGACCTTATTGCCCTTTACAGTTCCCTAAAAGGAGGCTGTAGAGAGACCAGTGTTGGCCTCTTCTCCCAAGTAACTGCTGACAGGACAGGAAGAAATGGCCACAAGTTGTACCAGGAGAAATTCAGACTGGGAATTAGAACAAATTCTTTAGTGAGAAGAAGTTTAACATTGAAACAGGCTGCCCAGGGAAGTGGTGGAGTCCCCATCCCTACAAGTGTACAGGTAGGTAAGTGCGGCACTTCTGGACACGGTCTAGTGGTCATGGAGGTGTTGGGTTGAAGGTTGGGCTTAGCGATTGTAGAGGTCCTTTCCAACCTTAATTATTCTGTGATTCAGCCACAGTCTTTGCTCTTCACCAGTTTCCACTTCAAGAGGCACTTTTTGAGAAAAAACAGGGAAAACAGGGAAAACAAATACACTTTCTGCTGGCATTTTGTTTGGCTAATGCTTCCAGATTTGTTCATCTGTGGTTTAAGAAACCACTGGTCAAATTGATTCCTAAAGAGAACAGCTTAGCTACTACCTCACAGTGATTATGGCTCTCCAGATTGCTATGTTTACTTCTGAGTGCTAGCAGGAGTAACAAAGGAAGGGATTAAACTAATTTACTTACAGGTGATCCTGGAGTTATTCTTGATACCACTAATGGCATTTTTTGATCTACACCGCCCTAGAGGAAGGTAAATAACAGCCATAAATATTATGCAGAAGCAGCATTTAAAGCAAGTAATCACTTACTCTTATTTTCATGTACATTTCATGCTCTATTATCATAGGCAGGGTTAGCAAGATGGAATTTTCATCAGTAGATGGTGTGGGGAATGCAGTGTCTGCAACTGCACCAAATTCCAGTGAAATGGATTCAGAGTCTTTGCTTGGCCATTTTTTGTAATAGGCAATGAAGAGATCAAAAGCAGTTTTTACTGTAATCTTACCCTTCAGCCAAGCCCACACCCAAAACTGCAAGGTGGACAGTGTTCTCAGACATTGTCATGAACTTGCACAGGACCAGGTAGGATCAGAGCTCCATGCAACTGCACTGTCCTATTCTCTTTATGGAACATTCATTCACTGCCCCATCAAGAAACGCCCAAGGTGAAGAAACCAACCTCTGAGCTTCACATTATGGCTAATTGACGTTACTCTACCTTTAATTTCAGTGAGGGAATCTAAAAAAATTTACAGTAGTCAGTTATCCTGAGGAGTTTTTGTTTCCTTCATACACTTATTTCCATGTAACTTGTTATTAATGCATTCAATTGGATAGCAGAAACTATTTCACTGGGTTTTTAATACAAAGGTAAAGTTTTCCAAAAGCTAATGCCTTAAACTAGGCTTCCAAGTTCATACTTAAGCAGCCAAATTGGGCTTTGGAAATGTACCATGCCCATAGTTTATGCAACTCAAAACACTAGATATGAGAGGGAGCTTCTTCCCAGTGAGGGTAACAAGAGCACTGGAGTGGGCTTCCCAGGGGGGTTGTAGAGTTGTTTTAAACAACTCTCTGGAGTTGTTTAAAACCCACTTGGACATGTTCCTGTGTGATTCGGTCTAGGTGGTCCTGCTGTGGCAAGGGGATTGGACTGGGTGATCTTCTGAGGTCCCTTCCAATCCCTAATGTTCTGTGAAAACATTGCTGGTTTACCTTTAGATTAAATCCAAACTTCCCATCTTCATCTGGTATGATACGCACCAGAAGTAAATCTCCTTCAATTAGCTCGTTCTGCAATATACAGAAAAAACAAACCTAAACTATTCCCATTTTAAAAACAAATTAGCAGCAAATTATAAAACAATGCATCCAAATGGAGATGGGCTGAGCAACAGTCTAGGTAAATCCACATTTAACATAGGGTCAACTTTCTTTCCTGAAAGAGTGGCTGGACACTGCAACAGGCTGCCCAGGGAGGTGGTGGAGTCACCATCCCTGCAGATGTTTAAAAACTGAGTAGCTAGAGCACTTGAGGCCATGGTCTAGGGGATAGAGACCTGTTGGGATGTGGGCTGGATTTGATGATCCTGGAGGTCCTTTCCAGCCAGGATGATTCTGTGATTCTACGGAGAAACTAACCTTAGAGAATATACTTATGATTATGACCTTTTAAACTGTAAAAACACGTAAGAGCGTGTGTTTCTCTGCTTGCTCTGTCCAAACACTGTTCCTCTCAGTCAGGCTTTTTTGTTTTTTTTACGGTAGCTTAAAAAGAAGATGTTAGGTGCAACGTATTTGAATCAATTCTACACAAAGGGCTAATGAGAAATTAGGAAGAAGTTCCTTACTGTGAGGGTGGTGAGACACTGCAACAGGGTGTCCAGAGAAGCTGGGGATGCCTCCGCTATGGAAGTGTTCAAGGATGGGACCCTGAGCAACCTGATCTAGTAAGAAGTGTCCCTTCCCAAGGCAGGGGGTTGGAACTAGATGACCCACAAGCCAGAAGGCTCAAAAGTTGTCATCAGGTACTGGATAGGAAGATTAGGAAGCTGTTCAGCATCCCTGTGGAACAGGTTTGAAAAAGGGGAGGAACGATCCTCTACCCCAGAACTTGCAGGGAATCGTTGCTCTCTAGTCACTGCAGAATTCAAAGGATGCTATTTAGCCACCCTGAAGAAGTGAAGCCTCATTTAGAGTTGTGTCTGCTATTAAGACACACAGCAACTTGAGTTAGTGGACTTTCCCCTGGGAGGATACAAGGTTTAATCACACAAAGATTCCCATTCCACTAGCAACCTCTTTGACAGATGTTGCTGGAAGCCTGGACACTCTGAAAATCAACACCATTGGCAGGCTTGCCTATCACACTAAGCACACAACCTTCAATACATTTGAGTAGTAAGATGAGATTTACTCTTATTATTGCACACAATATGTTCTTCTCCAAACCACCACATTCCTTCTTCATCTACAGTTCTAAGCTACATTCAGTAGTAGTTTTAATTTCCACCAAACATACCTTATCACCGTAGTACTGACTGAAATCTTCTGTTGAGCTGCTTTTTGTGACATTGTCATATGTTTCTAAGAACTGTTTATCCACCCCCTCCAATGTGTAAGAGCCAGGAATGGTACCGACTCCATTGGGAGACTGAGCCAAGGCTTTAGGTGAGATCTGCGTCACAGAGTTCTGCACTGGACTGTTTCCCAGTACATTCCTTCATTTAAAAAAAGATAAATAATTACTACAAATTACTACAGTACCCAGGGTTTCAAATTTAATGGTAAAACATTCACATGTACTGCCCAGTCACATGAACAAGTAGAAAGCACACTATTTCATACTTGAATTCAACACCATTTCTCCAGGTGCAGGGTAACAGGACTGCAGTGTGACCTAAGCCCCTAAACTGATCACTGAAAATCCAGAAAAGCTGAGAAGACAAAACCAGAGTAACAAAATCCTGGATGTTAGAAGTGAAAGGTACTGTTGCAAAGGCAAAAGAATCATAGGAACTTGAAAAGAGATGAACCGCGGGTGAAAAACACTTGTGTTGCCAGTCCTACTCAAGGAAACCTTTTACTGGGATAAATAACTTCATTTACAAGTTTAGATTACAGCTCACAATGATTTTTCAGTGTCATACAAATAGGACAGATTATTTTAGCTGATGCCCTCTGGCACTACATAACGACTTCTCAGCAGATGTCTGCATCTTTAAGCTTTTACAGCTTTTAACCAACTGTTTTTTAAATGATGATTTGGAGCAAATCAGGACAAATGCTGATCCAAATCCTTTTTTCACAAATCTTCACTGTTTTAGACATTTGCATCTTTTAGCCACACAGTACCAGTCCTTTTAGAAATCAGTTCAAGTGTTTTATTACACATTTTAATGCTAGAGATTCTATAGTAGAAAGTTTAAAGAACACTCACTTTGTTGATTCTTGTTCAGATGACCTGTTGAAAAACCAAAATCAAACAAACCAGTAAACAAGTGTAAGTTACATCTTCAGGAAAGCAAGAACTACACTCTACTTAAAGAGACTGCCTGTATAAAAGCTCAGACATATGCTTACAGGAAATGAGAGAGGATTAATCCTATGCTGAAAGTCCAAATCAGGTAATCCAGTGCAGAGCCATGAAGATGATGAAGGGAGTAGAACACCTGCCTTATGAGGAAAGGCTGAGGGAGCTGGGTCTCTTGAGCTTGGAAAAAAGAAGACTGAGGGGTGATTTCATTAATGTTGATAACTATGTGAAGGGTGGGTGTCAGAAGGATGGAGCCAGGCTCTGCTCAGTGTCATCTAATGATAGAACAAGGGGCAATGGGTGTCAGTTGGAGCAGAGGAGGTTCCACATCAATCTGAGAAGGAAATTCTTCATGGTGAGGGTGACAGAGCACTGGAAGGGGCTGCCCAGGAGGGTTGTGGAGTCTTCTTTTCTGGAGATGTTTAAAATCTGCCTGCTTATGTGACTGTGGCAGGAGGATTGGACTAGGCAATCTTTTAAGGTCCCTTCCAATACCTAATGTTCTGTGATTCTGTTACTATGGAATTAGTGAAACACTGAACAGAACACCCAGAGCAGCTCTAACCACTGCTACTGTTGGTATAAGCCCATCTACAGACAACACATGTCTGCACCTGTAACTTCCACTGTGCAGGAGTTTACAAAGGCAATTAGCTACTCATTTAAAAAAGTTTTAGATGTGCATCACAGTGACTACAGACATTACCTTAAAAAGTCAAACGTGGAAAGATTTCTACTGATAGCTACAAGAAATGAGCATAGGTGCTCATGCAGCTTAGAATCATAGAATCACAGAATCATTCAGGTTGGAAAAGACCCTTGGGATCATCAAGTCCAACCATCAACCCTACTCTGCAAGTTCACCCCTAAACCAGATCCTCCAACACCACATCTAAGCATCTTTTAAACTCACCCAGGGATGGTGACTCAACCACCACCCTGGGAAGCTTCTTATGATGTGAAAGAAGTACAGATGTTGACAGAGAACCTGAAGATAAAGCCAAACTAAAACTGAATGTTTACAGGGACAAGGACAGCCTAGCACCAAAAGGAAGAATTTGCAGGACACAGCATTTTTCAGTCAGCTTCATCAGAAATGCCCTGAAACAATGAGCTGCAATGTATTGCATCCATTGCAACAGTAGCTTTGAGCCTGCAATGAATTTGAATGTAGCAGCTACAGAAAGGTGCTTGCAAAGCAAAGCAAGGTGAAGGCAGATGGGCTAATGTTACAGATGTCATTAAGTAGTAACCAAAAAACCTGGAATGATATAAATTCATAGTGGAAAAATGCAAACTGCTTTTACGTAGAATTGGGGTTTTTTCTTACCATTCTGTTAAATGGTAAAATGGACAAAAGTAGCTTTAGATTGTTACACAGAGCTGCAGCAATGTCTAAGGTTTGCTGAAGGAGAGAAGCCATACTTTAGAGCACAGGAATGAAAAACGAAGCTAGCTGCACGTAAAGTATTTCTAAAGATGAAAGGTGAAGAGTAAAAGGTAAACGTGACAGTGTTTGGTTTGAATGTAGGGTTGTTAACTGTCAAATGATAGGAGGCAATTCACTGTATCCACTTAAGTTTTCAGTTATTGCTGCATAAACCATCCTCGATACTGAGAATTATGGATTATGGTTATGTATTCAAAGATCTGTATTTATGTGCTGTGTTTCACCAGAGCTACAGTAACAACAGCAGCACTATCTGTCTAGTTAAATTTCCTTACATGTATTCCACAAATACAAAGAAATTCTTCCTCAAAAGGCAGAGATGGTGAAGCTCAATTCCCTGAGAATTTGTGGAGGTTTCAGTTGTGTGCACTTTAAATTTCTTTCCTGTTTTAAAGCACTTAACTTCCTTTTTTCTTTGCAGCCATGACTCCCATTCAGATTGCATCAACACCACCCCCACTCTTCCCCAAATACCTCTGGTTCTCCTTGTTTGCAATCCCCACTTTTACCCTCTAAGTGCAGAGCAGATCCTCTAACAGTGGACTCGCTCACTGCCTGAACAGCCCTCATCTAAATCACAGAATCACAGAACATTATGGATTGGAACGGACCTCGAAAGATCATCCAGTTCAATCCCCCTGCCAGAGCAGGACCAACTAGACCAAGTTGCACAGGAACATATGGAACAGACAACCATCCAACTCACTCTGTCATTCATTGCCAAGTGAGAGGAAAATGTCAAAGTAAGGTGTTTTTTTTTAGGCCAGTCACTGCCTCTCATTAATCTTGTAGAAAACTCTGCATCTTGGAAACACAAGTCCTACATTACATTGGACTGCAGTCTCCCAAAGGTTCTCACATGGGACCTGAGGCAGATGGGCAGTGCGATGACATAAGCCTTATTTCCTTAGGAAGTCATGCTAAAAATAAAGAAACATTGGATTTACTTTTGTTTAAGCAAATCAATTTCCTTTTGGGGTGGAGAACAAGGAAACTGTACATCTTTTCAGTGTTGTGCCCCTGAGGAGTTAGTTACTAAAATCTGTATAGAATTCAAGTTGCTATAAGTTAACCCTTCCAAAAACCTTCAACAACACTCTGCTCATGCAGAACTGTGATCCAAATTGATGCAATGCTTCTGTTCTCCTCTTCCCCCCCAGTAAGTGTGATAATTTGAGACAGAAATAATGTGGGCAACCATTCATATACTACCTATAGAACATACATTTTCTGCATCACAGTAACACATTTGGAGAATTAATGTGGGACATAAACTCTTAGTGGTATTTGCTGAAGTTTTATCAGCGTCATTATTGCAATTCAATTCAAATGGCTCTGGAAGAGTTACTGGATCATCCTGCAACAATTTTAAGTGGGAAAAGGTAATAGAAAATTTGACCTAGAAAGGATCCAAATTCAAGGCTTAAAAGAATCCGTGAGGGATGATGCAACTGTGTGTTCGCAAAGGAGCTCAGTGTGCTAGAATTGTGGAATTCTACTCTGCCACTCTGTTAAATATTATTTATAGCATTTAATTGCTCACCAATATGAAAAAGTAGCTGAATTAGTAAAGTGGATGATGTTTTCCAGCTAATCAGTATTTACTAACCTATCCTCCTCATTTCAGAGCACATGACAAGAACTGTATTTTAGGTCAATAAAAGACAACACTCACCAGACCAGCCATTCAACTTTTTCATTGAGAAAGAGAGCCCTTCCTTGCAAGGAGATGAAGCCTTCCATTGAGGCAGCCACCAGGCAAACACTAAAGCTGTAGGCAGTTTCTCTTCCTTACTTCACACCGTATCTAAAGTGATGCCATTTACATCTGTTGCTCCCTGTGGAATGCTCTGTTCGTGCTGACCTTTAAAATTAAACTCTTTGTCCTGAGAGGTCTAACTCTTCTGTCAGGAGGGCAGAAATGAAAGGTCTTAAGGAAAGGCTCCTCCCCACTCTGGTGTGCCCTACCAGGGAGTTCTGCTGGTCTGAGAACTGGGAAGGATAAACTACAGTAGGGTAATCCCCAAGAGAAAAAGGACAATGGGAACAATGGCACTGCAGCAATACTCCCCCTTTACAAACAACTGAAGGAAACATCTGTAGGTTTTGCCCTTGTGCTGCTCTTGAAGTTCTCAAAGCTTCTTCTCTCCTAACACCTGCAGGGCTGAGCAGACTGAGTGCACCAGCACTTCCATTACCTCCTCTCTTCTGAGAGCTCACCATGAAAAATGAGATGACTGTTCATAAACCAGGTAAGTGGAGCAGTATTTGCAGTAACACATTTTGCTGCCCTTTAGAGAATTTTATATTCAGGATATTCAGCATTTCTGCAAACAGCACAATTATGTGAGAAGTCCAGGTAGCCTCTTTCTGCTGCACGCTTATGAACAGTATAGCAGAAATGTGTACACCAGATTTGCAGTGATTCATCTATCAATTCTAGACACTGACATTTGTCAGCTGCTGCCACCACTCTCAGA
Source organism: Rhinopomastus cyanomelas (assembly GCA_013400115.1). Taxonomy (NCBI): domain Eukaryota; kingdom Metazoa; phylum Chordata; class Aves; order Bucerotiformes; family Rhinopomastidae; genus Rhinopomastus; species Rhinopomastus cyanomelas. Next base: position 242,143 of record VXBP01001791.1, on the reverse strand, counting down.
AGGATCCTTTTGGTTACTGCGCACTGCTTCTATTGACCAGATTCCAGTTAACCACCTTCCCATAGGATCATAAGATCATAGGATGTTAGGGGTTGGAAGGGACCCAAAGAGATCATAGAGTCAAACACCCCTGCTGGAGAAGGACAAAACTATCTAACACAGATCACAGAGGAACGCATCCAGGCAGGCCTTGAAAGTCCCCTGAGAAGGAGACTCCACGACCTCCCTGGGGAGCCTGTTCCAGTGCTCTGTGACCCTTACAGTAAAGAAGTTCCCCCTTGTGTTGAGGTGGAACCTCCTTTGCTGCAACTTACACCCATTGCTCCTTGTCCTATCACAGGGAGCAAGTGAAAATGGAGGTTTCGTGTAGTTTGCAACTGCTCTGCTTACTGCAAGATTTGCCTTACCAGATTTGCAATTCAACTTTGAGACAACCTGTCTGGATTCAAAATGATTGGATTTTGAACTGGTAAGGAAATTGCAGTGCGTTTTACAGAGTTACTGAGGCTGGAAAAGACCTCTAAGATCATGAAGTCCAGAAGGATATATATTTAAAAAGAAAGGTTTACATGTAAGCAAAATACAGGCATGGACTCTTCACAGAATCATTAGGGAATGGAAGGGACATTGAAAGATCATCTAGTCCAATCCCCCTGCCACAGCAGGATCATCTACATCCAGTTGCACAGGAACATATCCAGGTGGGTTTTAAATGTCTCCAGAGAAGCAGTCTCCACAACCCCATTGGGCAGCCACTTCCAGTGCTCTGTCACTCTCACTGGGAAGAAGTTCCTTCTCAGACTGATATGGAACCTCCTATGTTCCAGCTGACAGCCACTGCCCCTTGTCCTATCATTGGATGACACTGAGAAGAGCCTGGTTCCATCCTCCTGACACCCACCCTTTACAAATTTATCAACATTAATGAGGTCATCCCTCAGTCTTGTCTTCTCCAAGCTCAAGAGACCCAGCTCCCTCAACCTTTCCTCATAAGTGAGATGTTCCACTCCCTTCATCATCTCTGTGGCTCTGTACTAGACTCTCTCCAGCAGCTCTGTGTCCTTCTTGAACTGAGGGGCCCAGCACTGGACACAACATTCCAGACGTGGTCTCACTAGGGCAGAGTAGAGGGGGAGGATGTGTATTTCACTGGAATAGCAAGAAAAGTCTATCAGTAGTAGTCTTAAAACCCTAATTTGAAGTTAACTAAAATGTTCACAGATCCATTTCCTAGTTTTAGAAGGATCTCTTTCTTGAGAGAGACTGGCATACACAAATGGGGACAATAGACTCTTGTGCAAAGCAGCAGATTTTGTAGGGACAAAGAACTGATTGCATCTGTATCCAATTAATAACAGAGGAAAAATCATGTAGTTTAAAATTATTTTTTAATTTGCCATTTTCTACCAAGAAAGTAGTTACGTGGCCTTGGCTGGAGACATTTAAAGGAGACTTTCACTAGCAGTAATCCTTTCAAAATTATGCTCACAAAGGAATTATATTTTATCTAGAATAAGGACAAGCTGCCATAGCACGTTCCCAAAGCTTGCTGTGCAGCTACAGGTTATTGTGTCTCAAAATGGTAAGCTGAAAGAATGGAACAAATGCAGCACACATTCAGGAAATCTATTTTCAGTGCGATACCTTGACCAGATGATGCATCACACTTACAACAGGAGGGTATAAGCACTTCCAGACATTCATAGCACAGTGCAAGTGAATTTCCTTTCTGAATAGTAGTTCATAATTTCACTTCCTTCCCTTCCAAATCCGGGGCTGTGCACAGTGTGGCACCTATAGCACCCGCAAAAGACAGCTCTAGAATGCAAGTCAGCGGTTTGTAGCTTTGCAAGCACATTTCTCTTTGAGAGAAAGGCTTGTGCAGGTATACAGAACCAGAGAATCACACAACGGTTTTGGTTGCAAGAGATCTTTAAGACCAAGTCCAGCCTACAAAGCCACCGTTAAATCATATCCCTCAGCACCACACATGTATGTGCCTTTAAAAACCTCCAAGGTTGGTGACTCCAGCTCTTCACTGTCACAGAGCTTGACAACTCTGTCAGAATGATGTTAGAATGATTCCAACATGAAATCACTCTACTGCCAGTTAAAGCCAGCAGAGTCATTGCTGAAATCCAGCATATTCTGGAATTCCCCAACATGGCCTTGAAACAATGACACCTACTGCAGGAGGACCCTTCCTTTTTCACCTTTGCTCTTCTGTGACAGTAGCACTGGAAACAAGAGCAGGACCTCCATCAAGGCAGACTGCAGCAGCGGTAATCTTTGGCTACTGAATGAGGCTAAAAATGGGAACAACTGCAATCAAGACTTCCATGCACAACTCCAAGGTGGAGATTTAAACCAGTTACACTGGAAGGAAAACATTTTACTCAAAGACAACCTCTTCCAGGAGCTCTATTCAAGCTACCTATTGGGACAGAAGATGGTCAGGACATGTTTATGCCAGGCAGTCTGTTGGTACGACACAACTTTGAAACAAAAAACCCCCAAACCTAATTTAAGCAGCTTTTCCACAGAGAGAACTTCAGAGACAATAAAGCCTCATCTTTTAATTTAATTTCTTATCTATTCTATGGTAAAGGAAAGCATAAAATTTCCTAACTCCTCTCTAATCTTATCTCCATGTTTAAGGCCATTGGAAGATAAGCAATCTAACCTTCTAATGCAGAGAGAAGGTTTGTATTTAGCATAAAAGAGAAATGCACTAAGTCAGGAGCAGCTGTGCTTCAAAGAATACAATACAAATCTCCCAAAAAAAGTGGGTTCAGGGAAGCTAAAGTCAGGACTAGGGCAAGCCAATTTTAACTGAAAAGCACTCAACTACCAAACAGGGGTGTTTCATAATTAGTATGCTTTATCACAGAACATTAGGGGTTGGAAGGGACCTTGAAAGATCATCCAGTCCAATCCCGCTGCCACAGCAGGATCACCTACACCAGGTCACATAGGAACACATTCAGGCAGGTTTTAAACGTCTCCAGAAAAGGAGACTCCACAACGTCCTGGGCAGCCGCTTCCAGTGCTCTGTCATCCTCACCGTGAAGAATTTCCTTGCCAGTGGAATCTCCTATGTTCCAGCTGACAGCCATTGCCTCTTGTCTTATCACCAGATGCTGCTGAGCAAAGCTTGGCTCCATCCTCCTGACATCCACTCTTTCCATATTTATCAACATTAATGAAGTCACCCCTCAGTCTCCTTTACTCCAAACTAAAGAGAGCCAGCTGCCTCAGCCTTTCCTCATAAGGGAGGTGTTCTGCTCCCTTCACCATCTTTATGGCTCTGTGCTGGACTCTCTCAAGCAGTTCTATGTCCTTCTGGAACTGAGGGGCCCAGAACTGGACACAATATTCCAGATGTGGTCTAACCAGGGTAGAGTAGAGGGAGAGGAGAATCTCTCTCGATCTGCTAACCACATCCCTTCTAATCCACCCCAGGATGCCACTGGCCTTCTTGGCCACAAGGGAACACTGGTGACTCATGGCCATCTTGCTGGCCACCAGGATCCCCTGGTCTCTTTCTCCTACACTGCTCTCCAACAGGTCAGTCCCCAATCTATACTGAGTACCTGGGGTTGTGTTTGCCCAGATGCCAGGCTCTACACTTTTATCTCAATACTATGTTGGAAATAATTTTAAAAACAAAGCTATAGTACCAGATGCAGGTACATGGGCACAGGGTCAATACAGTAACACGAGGAGCACACCACTGTGAGGAGACAGACTGGGTTACCTGCTCTGAACTGCTGCAGCACAGCCATAATGGTATGGTACAGCACAGAAAGCAACCTGAGACTTCAGAGACCATGTGCCTGTGTTACTGTTAATTTTCCAGTGTCAGCAGCAGTCGGATAAATTGCACAGCAGCAGGGCAACAAAGGGCAGAAAGAACTGACGGGGGAGGGTTTTCTTCACAAAGGCTGAGGAGCCCTGGGCTAAAAAGTCCTCTTGCAGTCCCCTTCAGTCCTGGCTTTGATGGCAGGTTTTGTATGCAGCTGTGATTTGAGATAGTTAGATCAGACAGGCAAACCTATTCATGGCCTGTGAATAAAGCTCTATTTCATGTATGTTGATTTGGAATTAGAGCCATTTTTTTGTCCATAATACAGAAGTAATAGACAGATCCAATCTTCTCTGCAGACACTTATCTGGGAGAGAAAAATTGCTGCTTTTCACAATGTCTGAGCCTCATATTGTACTTGAATGTGAAAGTACCTCCTAGCACATTTCCAGTCTCTGAAGAGAAAGCTGGGGTAGGGCTTTTTACATGGGTGTGCAGTGAGAGGACAAGGGGAAAGGGTTCCAGACTTGAAGAGGGGACAGTTTTGGGCACCTCAAGACAAGAGAGATCTGGAAGTGCTGGAGCAGGTGCAGAGGAGGGCAATTAAGTTGAGGAAGGGCCTGGAAAACAAATCCTATAAGGAAAGGCTGAAAGAGCTGGGGCTCTTTAGTTTGAAGAAGAGAAGGCTGAGAGGAGACTTCATCGCTCTCTACAACTAACTGAAAGGACGTTGTGGAGAGGTTGGTGCCGGTCTCTTCTCACAAGCAATTAGTAATAGAACAAGAAGGAATAGGTTCAAGTTACAACAGGAGAGGTTTAGACTTGATATAAGGAAGAATTTTTTCCCAGAAAGGGTGGTCAGAGCCTGGAATGGACTGCCTGGGGCAGTGCTGGAGTCCCCATCCCTGGAGGTATTGAAGGACAGACTGGCTGTGGCCCTTATGCCCTGGTCTGGCCAATGTAGTGATGTTAGGTCCTGGGCTGGGCTGGATGAGCTCAGAGGGCCTCAGTGATTCTGTAAAAATACATCTTGCCTTAAAGTTACTAGGAATCACTAGAAATCTTCTTATTTTTGTATCATTACAGAGGAACCTGCATTTTAATACAGATTATCCTCAACCGAAAGTTCTAAAGTAGCTCAGTTTCCTTTCCGAGACCGAACAATTAATGTCTGCACATTATTCCTGAAGCTATCACTGTGTTACTCTGAAGTTACTTAAACCAAAATGCCTCTGAGTGAATGATATGTATTTCAATAACAGCATGCAATACACACGCCAAGAAATAGTCAGTGTACAAACAGAGTTGCTTCAGGGCCTGGAAGCAAACGTAACAGCGGTTAAGGCTGCTACAAGGGATAACAAAGTTGGTCCTCAGAGAGTAAGTCAAAAACACCTCAAGGCAAAGAACAGAGTCTGCCTGTAGATCAGCACTCTGCAGCTTCTCTGAGGAAGAAGGAGATGGATGTCCACTGGTGTTACTGTAGCAATGCAGTACTTCTTTCGCTGAGCAGTTGGGCTGAAGGTATGGAACGTAAGAGAACATTTAAGTTCCGTGCAGTCTTTCCCCCCAAAAAGGTAAGAGTTTGTAACAGGTGGGAAAGGGCTGCAGAAGCTGTGAGGAAACAGGATATTGCAGGTATAAATAGACCCTACTAGCTTCTCTTGATTTTACTGAGAACTCACCTACTGAGAATTGCAGTTTTGTTTGTTTTTACCTTGTTTTGTTTCAGGGAATTTGCAGTTTAACAAACTTCTAAACATACAATTGTCTGAACTTCAGTTTATCAGTATAATTGATGATGGCTGTTTTATACTAAAGCTGTCTGGTTTTTTATTTAGTGTTTTTTCCTTAAAAACAAAGCAGGCAATGAGTTGTCTGCAGCAGTCCTTACCTCCTCTGTGGGCTACGGTTCTGAGAGAACTCTGAATCACTGTCCTTTGACGTTGGAGAGCCCTTATACGTATAAAAAACATCTTCGGTTCCAGTAATGTAACTGATCTCATTTGTCAAGTTATCTACAGACGAGTGTCGCGGCTTACGAATTTCATGTCGTAGTCTAGGGCTCCGCCTTCAAAATAAGGAACATAAACATGAGTTGGAAGATCAGAATAATTCGTGAAACTTTATCAAAGTCAAATTACTACCACAGTGCAATCTATGCCTCAAAAACAGTCCTACAGGTCTCACTGTAAAGTTATAAACACTGTGTATGGTCCGCTAAGCAACCACACTGCTAGGTTCAGTACACCAAATGGATGCTTTTTCCCTTCTAAAATACTCCCTGTGTTGTTGAAGCTTTAATTATAGGTTAATTCAGGTTGGAAGGGACCTATGGAGGTCATCTAGTCCAAGCTCCTGCTCAAAGCAGGGTCAGCTGAGGTAAGAACAGGCTGCTTAAGGCTCTTTTTCATTGTCTAGACAGAGCCTCTTCTGTTCCTACACTCACTCTTACCCTGTTGTCACCCTGTATATTCTCTGAATATTGTATGTACACACGATGTGACTATTCTGCTGGAGAACATTAAATTAGAAATGGTAGGAGGCTAGAAGGTAGGGGAAAGGCTGAAGCCGCTTTTACCAATTAGGGGTAACGGGAGGTGACCGAGAAGGAAGGCTCTTGGTCTCTAGGTTCTCCACAGACAAAGATCGTCTCATCGATGGGTTCCAAACCATGCCACCTATAACTTTTCTGCAGTACTGGCTGTTTACAGACCTGAAAAGAAATAGAAACTGTATGTGAATTATTTGGCATAGAAAATTGAAATGAAATAAAATGTTTATAGAAGTTTGATTTAATAAGCAATTATTTTAAAGCATCCCCTGTGCTTCCTCCTCCTCGCTTAGGCACTGGCATTCCCACAGACCCATTTGCTGACCTTCACTTGAAGCAACAGCACTGTTTGTCGTCCCTGTGACAACGTTAGTCACAAGCCTGGGTAAAAATAGCTTAATGCAAGACTTATTTTTAACATGATTGTGTCTAGGAAGATGGAGGGGAAAACAGGAAATTTGGTATGGCCTCCTGGCACTGAACTCTGTTTGAACCATGTCTGGCCAGGTACCACAGAATCACAGAATGACTGAGGCTGGAAAAGCCCTCTGAGCTCATCCAGCCCAGCCCAGGACCTAACATCACCACAGGTGGCCAGACCAGGAGGCTAAGGGCCACAGCCAGGCTGTCCTTCAACACCTTCAGGGGATGGGGACTCCACCACTGCCCTGGGCAGTCCATTCTAGGGTCTGATCATTCTTTCCATGAGGAAGGGCTTCCTAACATCCAATCTAATCCTCCCCAGTGCAATTTCAGGCCCTGCCCTCTCATTCTGGCACTAGCTGCCTGGAAGAAGAGCCCGACCCCCACCTGACTGCAGCCTCCCTTCAAGGGAGTTGTAGAGAGGGAGAAGGTCCCCCTTGAGTCTCCTCCAGGCTAAACACCTCCATCTCCCTCACCCTCTCCTCATCAGAGTTTCCCTCTAGTCCCTTTCCCTGCCTTGTTGCTCCTCTGGGGGGCCTGTTGCAGCCCCTCAATCTCTTTCTTGAAGTGGGGGGCCTGGCACTGCCCCCAGTACTCAAGGTGAGGCCTCCTCAGTGCCCAGTACAGTGGAGAACTAGATCTTAGTTACCACAGGGAAACTACCAGATCCATGAGAGGCAGAAATTAATAGGAGAAATACAAGACTAGAGGTGTCACAGAACTGGTATCTTGGACAGGGCCATTTTTTTCATGTTGATGTCAGCAACAAAAGGTTGGTGTGACACCCTCCAGAAACTACCCTACAGTACTAACCAGGGTGGATAAGACACTAATGGGGAAACTGTTCAAAACATCCACTGTCAAATTCATTTTGCTTTCTAGTGGATATATGCTCCAAATGGGAACAGTAAATTGAACCAACATTAGTAAAACACACGTTTCTGAAAATGTCAAGCAAAGCTCTGTTATAACGATACCCTACTGCAGAAAATGAAACCACAGCTCTGCAAACTCGTTAAATGTGTTAACTTGTCCCAGTTAAACGACTGGGATGCAGCTGCAAGCAGAACTGAGCTCTGTCACAGAATCACAGAACTTTAGGGATTGGAAGCGACCTCAAAAGATCATCTAGTCGAATCCCCCTGCCAAAGCAGGATTGTCTAGATCCAGTTGCACAGGAACATATCCAGGTGAGTTCTAAACATCTCCAGAGAAGGAGACTCCACAACTCCCCTGGACAGCCACTTCCAGCGCTCTGTCACCCACAACGTCCAACTTGAGCTACCAGTGACTCAGGTCCTGCCATTCCTATTACAAAGCAAAACACGCTGTCACACAGCACTTACTTGGCTGGATTTCTAGACCCCAGGGTCCAATAATGTGACAGTATCTTTTTTTCATGAGGTAGTGACTTCTTTGCCTGAAAAAACGTGTGATGGTCTACACAAGACTTCCACAGATTTTTGCATGCTCTGTAATTCAACATGTTGAAGGCAACAATATGCTCTCTGGATTCATTCTGTAACAGTGGGAAACACCACGTTTCAGTATATACAAGCAGATCAAACACAGTAAACAAGCTCCTAAAAGGATAAAATAACTTTCAGCATTCAGAAGAAAAAGAAACAACACAAAAATAAAATTTTGAGCCAGAGATGGCCAAAATCACTTGAAATCCTAGTCTGGATGAGGCCACAATGAAGAGATCAAAAGAAAGCAGAACGCACAGCTCATGTGTTTTGGTGCAAGCTCTTGTAATTTCAGTGCCAAAGTGCTAGTGAAACACAGCCATAAGATAATGCTGTCCCCTAGGTTTTCGCCCAGAATTCTGAGCCCCATAAAAAGGGCCTTCACTAAGTCCTGTAGTAGAGTCATTGCACTGAGGAACCCTACGGGACAGGGAGAGCACCAACAAAAAGAGCAGCAGGGAGGTGCAAGAAACTAGGTTGCTAAATACTAGAAGAAGGTGTAAGATCTGCATTTCACCAGGTTTCCAAAGCAGAAGAAACTTGCATGGGAAAGATAAAGCCCAACAGACCGAATATGGAAGAAGTCAATGCTGGTAAGGAAATAAAAATGAAGAAGACCAGCAGAATTACAAGGACAAGTTAACTAACACAAACTTCAAAGGCAGGTTACCAGGAAATAGCCATGACCAGTGTTCTGTCATCTTAACATTTCAGGCAGAGAAATTGAACGTGACCACTTGAACCAATGCAGTTACATTTAAATGACTACTTACATGTTTCTGCCGCTGTTGTATAAAAAACTTCTTCCTTTTAAAGGAAATTTTTAATATGTTCACCCTAGAAGAAAGAAACAGAACATGAAACACTGAGCAGTGTTTAGAGAGATGAAAGAATGAAAAATAACACTGCACAAAACAAGTCTAAGAGATAATAGCAGATAAATGTCTATCAATAATATGCAGCCAGCTCCTGTGTTGAGTGGCAAATAGATGTCAAAGGAAACATTTTAGCCAAGAAGGAAAGGCCTCTAGTATGAGTTTTTCTCTCATTTACTCTTTAAGTAGTTCACATTGCAATTCTCTCCCACCAAATCTATCTTGCAGCCAAAACCTGATGACACAAGCAGCACAAACGTTAAATGTGTCAGGTTTGTGTGATTTCAGAATCATCTGACAACCGTGACTCAAGGAACAACATTTCAAACCCTAATGACAGGATGAAGTTGGTCAGACTTTGTCTGAAAAGCCCCAAGACTTCAAGTAATCAACTTCATAATGTGACAAATACCATGGACTTTCACAAACACTATAGTTGGAATCACAGAATGTTAGCGATTGGAAGGGACCTTGAAAGATCATCCAGTCCAATCCCACTGCCACAGCAGGATCCCTTAGATCCAGTCGCACAGGAACATATCCAGGTGGGTTTTAAATGTCTCCAGAGAAGGAGACTCCACAACCCCACTGGGCAGCCCCTTCCAGTGCTCTGTCACCCTCACTGGCAAGAAGTTCCTTCTCGTATTGATGTGGAACTTCCTATGTTCCAGCTCACACCCATTGCCCTTTTTTGCATCGCTTTCAGCAGGTGGGACAATAGCACCTCATCCACTCTTGTCCCCCACTGTCCATGAGAGATGCACCTCAGGTATAGAGCAACATCCCCCACAGATACAGGAGAGTGTACCTGCCAGTCACAAATTCAAGAGGCAGTGGGACAAACAACCCCCTTTCCTGCACAAGAGACATGGCAACTTGAATGCGTGAATGCTTTTCTCCATCAGTTACAGAAACACAAAAACACAAGTTCTGTTGTGCAAATTTTAGGCCAACTCTTGAAACACTTGTGCCATTCAACTTGCCACCTCAAATGGTAATGATCTCTACTGCTCAGCTGAAAGGTCTGGACTCTGAACTTTTCAGTAAATCATACATGCTCTCAGTTGTATTTACTGAGGTGTATTTTCTTAATCCTAGTGCTATTCTGCCTGAATCAGCACCACTCAAGTTTTGTGCCTCTGGATCTCTCACCAAGTTTCTTGATGTAGGTTAAACTTCCACAAGTGTGTATTTGGAGTCACCCAGAGTTTACACAGCTGCTGTCTTGGTCTGTCATTACCCTAATACAGAGTCAGCAGAAAGACAGGACACAGAAAACCAACCTTCCAGTGAAAAACCCTCAACCCAAAGATCCCAAAACACCACAGCTCTCTCAGTCTCTCTATTTTTATAAACATGATTCTCTGCAAGACCACATAATCACTTTAAGGCAAGTCAGGGCTTTAAGTCTCTTTATCTTGACTCTCCTCGAGTATGGCACCCCTCTCAATTTCTTCAATTTATTCTTCCAAAAGTACAACTAAACCCATTTAATTCAGTGACATTTGCTAGTCTGACAGGTTTATTTAACATTCATTAAAAATCATTTGCAGTGTTACACTCACGCATTCAGTCAGTATCTTCTCCCAAAGGACTAATGACAGGATGAGGGGAAATGGCCTCAAGTTGCGTCAGGGGAGGTTTAGACTGGATCTTAGGAAGAAGTTCTTTCCTGAGGGAGTGGCTGGGCACTGGAACAGACTGCCCAGGGAGGTGGTGGAGTCACCATCCCTGGAGGTGTTTAAAACCCAAGTAGCTAGAGCACTTGAGGCCATGGTCTAGGGGTTAGGGAGCTGTTGGGCTGAGGGCTGGACGTGATGATCCTGGAGGTCCTTTCCAGCCAGAATGATTCTGTGATTCTATTCACATACAGCAGAATCCACAGAAAATACCCGAAAGATTAAGGTATCAAAGGCTTTATATTTAACAAGTGTTTGAAGATGCCACATCCAAAGCATGATCTGAAGAGAATCCTGTTACTGGTAGCTCAGCTGCCCTCACCAGTCTTCAATAACCTGTGCTGTGGCTGTGCATTATTCACCCGTCATGACATTTCACAGTTTACTTGTAAAATGCTTGATACCTATAGCAAAGACATAGTGATAGATCATATGACTTCCATCTGCTTATTGTTCACAAGGGCCAGCAAACTGGAAACCCTGTCCCAGCGCTTAGTACCAACAGCTGGTATTGCTGAGTTGACAGAAAAAACCCCGCTCTGTTAGCTTTAAGTCTTTAACTTAACTTTTGGAAAATTCAGGAAGAAAGGCTTTGTCCAGTGTGTTTTGTGAGACTGCGGAGTTGGGTTTTAAATTGCAGCTAGCAATACAGAATATACTCCTCTAAAAATTACAGAATCATAGAATGGCCAGAGTTGGAACAGACTTTAAAGACCATCTAGTTCCAACCCACTGCAGAGACAGGGACACCTTCACTAGAGCAGGTTACTCAGGGCCCCAGCCAACCTGCCCTTCAACACTGCCAGGGATGGGGCAGTCACAACTGCCTTGGACAACCTGTTCCAGCATCTCACCACCCTCACAGCAAAGAATTTGTTCCTCATGGCCAACCTCAGTCTCCTCTCTTCAACTCTGGAACCCTCTTCCCTTGTCCTCTTGCTAGCACCCATGTCAAAAGCCCTCCCCCAGCATTCTTGTAGCCTCCTTCAGAGATTGGAAAGCTGCTAGAAGGTCACTTGGGAGCCTCCTTTTCTCCAGTCTGAACAACCCCACCTTGCTCAGCCTGTCCTCACAGGGGAGGTGCTCCAGCCCTCTGATCATTGAAGTCGGTCTCCTCTGGACCTGTTCCAGGAGCTCTCTGTTCTCCTTATGTTGAGGACTCCAGAAATGGACACAGGACTCCAGGTGGGGGGTCTCACAGTTTCCCTGAAGTTTTCAAAGCCCAGAAGCTGTATTCACTGAAGAGCATTTCATATATAACCTTAACAACTAGTGATGCTGAGTGCTCTCATGGTTTACCCATTAAGGTGATATTTTACTTGCAAGTAAAATAAAAACAAGTTTAAAAATCCTCACAAAACAGTTGAGTACCCCCAAGAATAATTTTCTAGAACCCACAAAATACTGTCTTCAATCCAGAGTTATTTTGTAAACTGCTGTGACTTGCATTGCCGCTGCCTGATCAGTCAGCCTCTTATGTAGGCTGCTTTGATCGAAAACCCTCTTTTTTCGAAGGCAGACCTCTCTCACTGCCTCTGTTCCTGGAAACGTTGGGTTCCTTTGGAGTACTACCATAGGGCACTGTTGTATCGTCATCCACTGATGCAGCAGAGTATTGCGCTGGCCTGGAGAAGGCTTTCATGGTGTTTGCTGCCACCTTGAGTTCTACCTCGTAGATGTATGGCTCAACCCACAGGAAAAAACGACAAACGGTGTCACATAAAGAAGCCCAAACACCATTGCAATGATAGGAATGGATTTCATCTTCATTCTCAGGCATTTACTGTTCTGTAAGGAAGCCCCTTCAGCCCAAGGAGCCTACACTAAAACCCCCAGACTTACAGAAACATATCCTGTTCTGGGGTGTGAGCTGGGGGTGTTTAGCCTGGAGGAGACTTTGGGGGGACCTCCTTCCTCTCTACAACTCCCTGAAGGTAGGTTGTAGTCAGGTGCAGGTCAGGCTCTTCTCCCGGGCAACCAGTGCCAGGATGAGAGGACAGGGCCTGAAGCTGCACCAGGAGAGGGTTAGGCTGGATGTTAGGAATGCCTTCCTCATGCAAAAGGGGACCAGACACTGGAATGAACTGCCCAGGGCAGTGGCGGAGTCCCCATCCCCAGAGGGGATGTTCAAGGACAGACTGGCTGTGGCCCTTAGTGCCCTGGTCTGGCTGATGGGATGATGTTAGGTCCTGGGCTGGGCTGGAGGAGCTTAGAAGGCTTTTCCAGCCTCAAGAATTCTGTAATTCTGCAAGAGAAACTGGAAATGTGCACTATCCCACTTGCTGCAAGAGGGTTGGACTATATGACTTTTAAAGGCCTGTTCCAACCTAACCCATTCTGATTCTACGGAACACAGCATAGGCTGGGATGTCTGCTCTGATGACTTTCCCCTTGTTTTTTTTGTGTTGGGTAGGTGTGGAATAGACACTCATTCAAGAAGCCAGAAGTAAGTGTATGAACTAGCCCCACTGTAGTGAGTTTTTGCTCCTTCCAAGCTGAGGAACAATTTTTAGGGAGAGTAGGAAAGCCTGTAACAACCGCATTAGCTGTCAGATGAAAATATTGCCGCTAATTCTCATATTTAAAAGTGGAAATTATTTGAACTGAAAAATCTGGGTTTTTTCCCCTTCCTCAACTTCTTTCTAAATGAGAATTGGGTTTTGTGAATGATGTTGTAGCACCGTAATTGTACTTAACTAATTTCTAATGCCAGTTACGAGAGACTCCTTGTGCTCACTGCTTCTTCATAGAGCTTATTTCCTACCACATGATCATGGTTTCAGGACCAGAGACTGATGTAAAGGTCTCTTCCCCAGAGATTTCAAAGCTTGTTAACATTACACTGCCTTGCCTGATGACATTTGAAAATGTATCTGGATTAGATTATCCTATTTCCCTCAAATCTGAAACCGCAAAAACTCATTTAACATTTTTATACTGAGAAGCAAATACCTTCTTACTGAATGACAGGGTACAATGATCAGACTGCTAGCTGCTAAGTTTTACTGGTAATACTTTTTTAAAAAAGGCTTGTAATTTTGTACAACAGCATCAAATCGTTAAGATCACAGTGTCTTGCTACTTATGTGCTCATGTCTGTATGTGAATTAATAGTACAAGGAGATCAAAAGTTGTAAAGAATTAAAAACCTGGGCAACAGTCATCATTTTTGTATTGACACAAGGAAAAACCATGATATCCCATAAAGAACAAACAAATGCTGAAGCAAAGGGAAATGAGCTTGAAAAGAAAAGCCATACTGCTTTACTAACAAAGGGATTTACCAGGGATAGAAGCTTGTGCAGATGAGTTTTCTATATACAGCAATTCCACCGGATGCAATCCCAATCATGAGATCTAGATTATGGAGGTCCTGCAAAAGAAAAGCACTGTAAGAGCACAGGTAGAGGTTGTGTCATTTCCCTCTACCTCCGTATACATTAATTTGGAAGCTTTTTATACTGGAGTTGCTACTATGATTCTATAATAACAAAGGAGGAGACCGCAATTTTCTGTATGAGAGGAAGCTAGAGGAATGTGCCTGTTGTACACGGGTATTTTACATACTACACTGAATCTACTGTTAACTATACCAACAACTGTGTGTTAGCTTAACACGCTCAAATGGAGAAACAAATCCATACATTTACAATCCTTTACAGGTATCGGGATATTTGGGGACACACATGCTTCCATAGAAGCAAACACTTGGGAAAAATGGAAAAAGAAACCAGAAAAAGGGCAGGGAGGAGGATGCTGAATGGTTAGTCTGAGTCTAAACCCAAACTGATGTTTCAGAAGTTACAAATCTTGGGTTTCAATTTCTCTATGATCAAAACACATTAATACATTACGACACTAATTTCTAGACAGAGCTGAACACGCACATACAACCACACAACTTGCTGGTTACAACATCAGTTTAGACTTAAAGTAGTTTCAGACTGTTCTGTAAAGGATGGCCAAAGGTACCGGATTCTCTTAAAGCGTTCAGTAGCTTAGCTGCTCCTCTAGATGGTAGTCTGTGCCCACTTAATGCACAGTCATCTTCTGTGTCCAATCTCAATGTCTTTATATTAAGGTGCAGAAGAATAGAACAGGTAGCCTGTGCTCTAACAATACTGTGCAAAGATCACAATAAACCCTTTAAAAACAGCTGACCAGAAGCATGATCACAGAACTCACAGAACATTAGGGATTGGTAGGGACCTTGAAAGGTCATCTAGTCCAAACCCCCCGCCACTGCAGGATCACTTAGATCAAAGTGATCATACCCAGGTGAGTTTTAAACACCTCTAGAGAAGCAGACTCCACAATCCCCATTGGCAGTCGCTTCCAGTGCCCTGTCACCCTCAATGTGACCAAGTTCCTTCTCAGACTGATGTGGAACCTCCTCTGTTCCAGCTGACATCCACTGTTCCTTGTCTTATCATTAGATGACACTGAGAAGAGCCTGGCTCCATCCCCTGACACCCACCTTTCACTGTTTGTCAACGTTAATGAGGTCACCCCACAGTTTCAGTTTCTCCAAGCTAAAGAGACCCACCTCCCTCAGCCTTTCCTCTTCAGGGAGGTGTTCTACTCCCTTCATCTTTGTGGCTCTGTGCTGGACTCTCTCCAGCTGTTTTGTGTCCCTCTTGAACTGAGGGGCCCAGAACTGGACACAATACTCCAGATGTAGTCTCACCAAGGCAGAGTAGAAGGGAAGGAAACCTCTCTCAATGAGTAAGTGAAACCGAATCCACTTTGCTATGCAGTTCTAAATAGCCTGAGAAACACTAGAGCAGTTCAGAGGGAATGAACACAACCTATTTAAAACAAAGAGTTTGTTTTTTTGTCCTGAATACGGACAAAAAGAGAGGAACATCAACCTTCTCTCTGAGAGTATATGGAAGTTATCAGGTAGGTAACAGTCTAAATACTCTCAAAATAGCCCAGAATCAGCTGAAATTATTAATAACCCTCAGCAACCTGCTGGCCCACTTTGCCAAGAACTGCTGCTTGAGGATCTAGTTGAACTCTGCTGGAAAAAGCTCCCAAAATGCCAGTTTATGTAAGTAAAATATTGGAATCTAGGACTGGCACCTCTCTACTTTAATACTTGAGAAGAAAACAGGTGCTTCAGGAGATGAACTGCATGTAATTTTGCAGACCAAGCCTGATGAGCACTTGGAGATTACTCCAAGTTCCTGCTATTAAAAATCAGCACCATGAAGAAAAAAACCCAACAGCTTCAGGAGGAAAAGTCAAAACCCCACACATTTTAGTAGAAATAACGGATTAGCTAAATACTTGATAGGGATTAATTAGGCTAAAGTACTCTGTTTTGTCCAGGAACAAAGGTCATTCCCGGTCCCACTCTGCACCAGCCAAACCCACTAATCTCCTATCCTATTTGTTATAACGGGTTCTCTTCTGTTAAATCTAAGAAATCCAAACCCAAAGGTGTGGACTAGCATAGAGAATGTGGGTCTCCTGAAAGAATGATGCTGGAAATGTAGAATTATTTCCCTCTCACAGCACGTATGTGGTTACACAGCACAACTAGGAAATGGCACTAGCATGTTCCTCTTCACCTGTTCCTTTAGAGACAAACTCAGAAAGATTCTATAGACAACAATGATCATGCCAGGCACCCAACAGGTTAAATACCAATTCACATTTCATTTCATTTACAATTACCATCTATCTTTTTGTAGATAAGGAAATAGCATTGATTCCACACATTTTGGGTACTAATTAATCTGAGTAAAAATGAAGGATGAGCTAAAGTCAGAGTAATTATTGAGCAGACGAGATAGAGGTCCAGAGTCAAAAGGAGATTCAGAATTCAAGAAACTCAACACAGTTTTACTATGTTGAATTAACTCTGAGTTTCTTCACACTATTTCATTTTTTAAGATTACAGTTTTAGTGGTTCTTATTTATCCTCAGATCAGTTTGCAGAAGAAAACTGCGCTCAGCTTAACTCACTAATGGAAGTTTCACGCTTAGCAAGCTGCTAATAAGAAAGCTCACACTTCACTCCTGTAAAATATTTAACTTTATAGCATAAAATATTAGAATTTAAAAACCTATATATTGATCTGTTCTTCAAGAAGCATTATCCAAAAGAATCTCACTCTCAACCACCAGTACAGGAGCACCAGCTTCAAGGGGCCACTAGTAAAGCAAGGCACTATCCTGCTCTGGCAGAGAGATTGGACCAGAGGATCTTTTGAGGTCCCTTTCGATCCCTAATGTTCTGTGATTCCTTCTAGATGTGCTCTCTGATTCTGTGAACATTAGGGATTGGAAGGGAACTCAAAGATCATCGAGTCCAATCCTCATGCCAGAGCAGGATCACCTAGAACAAGTAGCAGCTCCTCTACCACATACAATCTAATACAGGACTATTTTAGCAGCAAAGAGCTGAATCATAAGGGTCCACAGAGATCAGGTCTTGTTTTAACTAGCTCCTCCTAGATGTGCTCAAAGCAATGGCATCTGGCAACACTGGTGATTTAGGAAGAATGCTAAGTGGGGGTTGGCCAGCACGAAGCACGTCTGGCAAATATTCCTGTCAGAGCCTCTACGAACAAGCTACTACATTGACTAAATTGGTATCTGAGCTTCACTAACAGCTTCAAACATAGACTGTTTCAAACTTCAACCAAGTGTCATTTACAGGCAGATGAGACAAAATGCTGAGTATTGTCGCGCAGGACTGCTGCAGCACAGAAGACTGGGCTGAGAATCACAGAACATCTGAGATTGGAAGGGATGTCAAAAGATCATCTAGTCCAATCCTACCACCACAGGTGGATCACTTAGACCAAGTGTCACAGGAACATATCCAGGTGGGTTTTAAAGCTCTCCAGAGAAGGAGACTCTACAAACCCACTGGGGAGCCCCTTCCAGTGCTCTGTCACCCTCACTGGGAAGAAGTTCCTTCTCAGACTGATGTGGAACCACCTATGTTTCACCTTACACCCATTGCCCCTTGTCCTATCACTAGATGACACTGAGAAGAGCCTGGCTCCATCCTCCTGACACCCACCCCTCACATATTTATAGACATTAATCAGGTCACCCCTCAGTCTCCTCCAAGCTGAGCTCCTTTTCTCCTCGCATTCTGTCCAAACAATGACTTGTAACTGACAGTTCAGAAGTACAAAACTCTAGAGACAACCAGGCACACCTCTACTGATAATCTTCCCCTCTTCTCAGCTTCAGGCATTTACAACTTTGAGGATTTCCTGGATGAAAAGATTTTCTATATTTAATGTCCTCCAGCATATTATTTTTCCACTGAATGATCTAACTGCTCCTGACACCTATTTCACTTGCTTATCTATCAGAAAGCAGGAATCCCCCCAGTGCAACTGTACCTGTATAGAAAAAGTTCCTGTTCACAGAACATTAGGGATTGGAAGGGACCTTGAAAGATCATCTAGTCCAGTCCCCCCACCACAGCAGGATCACCTAGACCAAGTCGCACAGGATTTTTGCTTAAACCTGTGTCTTTTAGGAAGATGGAAGAATCTTAAATTGTTTACTACCAAAGAAAAAAACCAATAAATTGCTTGTTACTCCTGTTCTCCATGCTGTTCACCTGCTACAGAAGGCTCTTCCTTAAAACACCCATGGCTGGTACTCTTCTCTGTTCTTTTCTTCTTCCAATACTTGTGCAATAAGGAAAAGGATAGAACCTCACACTCAAATGACATCTAACCACAGATTTAAATAGTGGCATGACACGGTCTATTTGCTTTCTATTTCCTCCCTAGCAACTTCCAGTGGTCTAGAGGTTCTGTTCAAGTGCAAGAAAGAACAGACCACTTCAAATAATTTTCTTCTTCAAATAAAACTGAATTGTGATAAGAACTTTCACTTGGACTGAAGCAGTAGTGAGACAATCTGCATTTGAGCAGCCTAGAATAGAGAAGGCTTTGATTCAAATCTGTACTTAACTCAGTGTCAGGCTGAGTCAGGGCCAATGACTATGATTCTAATAACCCATGAGCCCCAGGTCATTAGATAAGAAACAGTGGCCTGGCAAAAGAAAAGAATCCGACACACACTGTTCAAGTAACTCCAGAAGCTCACTCAGAGCAACTCAGAACACTGAAACAGACTTTCATTTAGATGAAAGTGCCTGCACCACTCTAAGCCTGTCCTTACTACCTGGCACTGGTAGGACCACTACTGACATCCTTCTGGTTGCAGATCAGTGGCCTGCAACACAGGCACTGGTGAAGTCTCCCCTCAAGTACCGGGGACAGTTCTGGGCCCTTCACTTCAAGAAAAATATTGAGGAGCTGGAGCGGGTCCAACGAAGCAACAAGGCTGTGGAAGGGACTGGAGGGAAAGTCTGATGAGGAGAGGCTGAGGGAGCTGGGGGTGTCTAGCCTGGAGAAGAGGAGACTCACGGGGGGACCACCACCCTCTCCACAACTTCTTGAAGGGAGGTTGTAGTCAGGTGGGGGCTGGGCTCTTCTCCCAGGCAACTAGTGCCAGGACGAAAGGGCAGGACCTGAAGCTGCCAGGGGAGGGTTAGGGTGGATGTTAGGAAGTTCTTTGTCAGGGAAAGGGTGGTCAGACCCCAAAGGTCTTTTCCAGCTTGAATGACTCTGTGACCCTGGAGTGGGCTGCCCAGGGCAGTGGTGGAGTTCCCATCTCTGGAGGTGTTCAAGGACAGACTGGCCATTGCCCTTAGTGCCCTGGTCTGGTGGCTGTGGTGATGTTAGGTCCTGGGCTGGGCTGGATGAGCTCAGAGGGCTTTTCCAGCCTCAATCATTCTGTGATTTTATGAAGACAGGAAAACTTTCAGAAACATCCCATGAATATTAGAACAGCCTTGTGGTAAAAGTCTTTTTACTGAAGTTGTTTGATCCAAATACTTGGATACAACAGAAGCCAAAAGGCAGAGGCTAAGCAAGTCAAGTGCATGGAGAGACATCCCTAGTATGACTGGAAAGGATTTTTCAGTACAGCAGAAAGGCAACAGCAGATCAAATGGACAGGCAGTGACCCCAGACAAAGTAAAATTTAGTCAGATGCTCATTTACCCTTCAAAAATTATTCATCTTATTAGAAATCAAAAAGGCTATTACATGTTTGAAGACAAAAGAAGTGTGTTAATGTCTGCTAGATTAGTACCCACAACCCATGCATGTGAACCTCGGTATCTGATCACCTTTCACTTGCTTTCTCCTGACACTTGTATCAGATGATACAGGCACACAGGATCACTTAAAAGACTTCCTTTCCTTTGTACTTTTCTCTGTCCTTAAAAACATCCTCTACGGTTTGAGCCTCGTATTTCATTAATATGAATGTAATTACTGTGCTCTATACCAGAATCTTTAGGAACTGAAAGCAACACTCAGTTATTTGTGGGAGCATAGAGAAAAGAAATGGAAGAAAATATCAGGCTGAAGGAACAGAATGAGATCTTCTATCCCCCCCATTCTCAATGTCAGGATTTTATTAATAAATCTCAGACAGGTGTTAGGAAAAACAGGAGTAATCTTCATTTAGCAAACCAATCATCTGCATTACACAGAATCACAGAACATTAGGGATTGGAAGGGACCTTGAAAGATCATCTAGTCCAATCCCCCTGCCACAGCAGGATCACCTACATCAAGTCAAACAGGAATATGTTAGGTGTGTTTTAAAACTCTCCAGAGAAAGAGACTCCACAACCTCACTGGGCGAGCCCCTTCCAGGGCTCTGTCACCCTCATTGTGAATAATTTCCTTTTCATATTGATGTGGAAACTCATCAATGTTCGAGCTTACACTCATTGCCCCATGTGCTATCATTAGACACTGAGAAGAGCCTGGCTCCATCCTCCTGGCATCCACCCTTCACATATATATATCAACATTAATGAGGTCACTCCTCAGTCTTCTTTTTTCCAAGTTCAAGAGACCCAGCTCCCTCAGCCTTTCCTCTTAAGGATGCTGTTCTACTCTCTTCACTTCAGTGACTTTTACACACAAGCTTTATGCCAGAAGAACTTGCCATTACATCAAAATACAAAGGTATACAAATCAGAAAATTTCATAAAGCACAAATGGGAACTTGCACAGTAGGATGCAATTAGCTCCAAAAAAAGTATTTTGGAGATTTTTCTCAGTTACTGTAATCAAACAATTAAAACTCAGTAGTCAGTGAAACACTAGGACTGAGTGAACTGGGGCTATTTAGTCTGGAGATGAGCAGGCTGAGAGGAGACCTTCTTGCTCTCTACAGCTACCTAAAAGAAGGTTGTAGCAAGGATTGTGCTGGTCTGTTTTCCCAAATTCCTCATGTTAGTATGAGGGGGAATGGCCTCACGTTGTGTCAGGGGAGGTTTAGACTGGATCTTAGGAAGAAGTTTTTTCCTGAGAGAGTAGCTGGGAACTGGAACAGACTGCCCAGGGAGGTGGTGGAGTCACCATCCCTGGAGGTGTTTAAAACCCAAGTAGCTAGAGCACTTGAGGCTGTGGTCTAGGGGTTAGAGAGCTGTTGGTCTGAGGGCTGGACGTGATGATCCTGGAGGTCCTTCTCAGCCAGGATGATTCTATGATTGTGTGACAAGTTTCTTATCTACATACGGGCAGTACCTGAAATAGTTCAAATACATTTTTAGTGGTCATTTCCCACACTGTTAAATAGTGCTTAGGTTTTGCCTGCCTTTGGGGAATCCAGGACTAAAACAAAGTAAAATCTCAAGGCTATGTTAGAAATTCAGATAAAGTCCACTCTTAACACAACTGCTATCTGCATCACAGTCTTAAACAGAGCATTTTCTTTCACGCTAAGACATTTGTGAGCTTTAGTAAAATTATGTAGTAAAATATGTTGCAGTGTTGAAACACTTTATCTTAAAAAACACATGGTCACTATTTCAAGGATATCTGGCTTATTTGGTTGAAATTCTAGCCCTTTATTACTCATAAATTATTGAAAATTTACCCAGCTCTTCAGTTTAAAATAACACACCGTCAAATCAAAACTTAAATGCTACTGGTTTTAGCAGTATTAAGTTACCATCAACCAAAGGCATAGAATTTGCTTCCCCAAGTGAAAAATCACAATGTAAACATACTCTGCCACTGTGCAATTCCACTCCGTAGAATTCAAGTGTTCGTGCTATATTTATGTAGCAGGACTCTGCTTCAGATTGCTTGAGGCCACTAAAAGAGGGAAAATAAAATATAGGGACTATAGTTAAAATTAAAAGACATGTTATTATATTTATTCCAAATGCAGAGCACCAGAAGCAACCCAGCCCACAGCCCAGTATCAGACAAATAAACTGCATTAACTACTGCTACAGTTTGTCAGCTGGTGAAGGATCTCCTGAACTCCTCTCAAAAATTGAGCAAGTTATTCCTCAGCTGTTCTGGATCAGTTCTTTTAGAAAAATCATCTGTATTTCTTTTGTTTAAAGGGATGAGAAAACTATTCCCCTAGAAAAGCTTCCTATACAATAAGAAGCTGTATCTGTAAAAAGTCTGTATCGAGGAGTCTCTCAGAACAAAGTAATTTAGAGGAAAGATGAGAAGCAGGAATGTACTAAAAAAATAAGGGGTAGAAAGAAGATTAAAAAGTTAATGTTATAAAACTAACAGAGGAAAAGATATCTGAGTTTATCTACAATCTCTACGTCCTAAACAACAGCTAGACATAAAATGTGCTCTAAGATTTATAATGAACCCGTCTTCTGCCCTAGAAAGGTTCTAATATTCTGAGATGACCTACACCTCAAATAACCATCTATCTTCATGGAAGAGATACATGGAATCTACTACAGTTTTAGAAAGCAGAGTCCAACCAGTAATCCCCACCTAGCTGGATCTTCCATGCAGTCTACTCATTCATAGACCAAAAATTCATAGAATAACCAAGTTAGAAGTGACCTCAAGGATGATCTGATGCGATCTCTCTTGCCAAAGGCACTGTCTAGATAAGGCTGCCCACCACTTCACTGAGGTGATTATTCCAGGCTTCTTCTTGTTATGAAAAAATGTCATTGTGTCTAATCAGATTCTCCCTGGGAATTAACTTTTACTCACTACCTCATCTCTTTTTCATGTGACTCCTTATAAAAAGAGAGTCTTCACTTATTTTGTAGCCACTCTACAAATACTGGAACATTTATGTCATGATTTTATGAAGAACTGACTGGAATTCAGTCTTTCTGCTTACACAGGGTCTGATTCAAAGTCCCCTGAAGCCAAGAGAAGCCTTGCAATGTGGCCTAAGCAGTCCCTTCCAATAAACTGCAGGGTGAAAAATCGATTAATTGGGAGTCTGGAATCTGCTATGGCCTACTGACATTTTGCTGTGCACACTGTGATCCTGGTCTCACAGCACAGATCAGCAATTCAAGCCCTAGAGTAAGTGTAAGAAGAGGCTGAGGGATGTGTGTCACATCTACACGCATCTGAGTAGAAAAGAAATCCAATACCATCCTGTCATATCAGCAACTAAGCACAGGTAAAGAACCCTTCACTACAGGAACTTCCAAAACAACACACGTGAAACCACACAAATGAAATGCAATTTCAAATCATAGAATCATTCAGGTTGGAAAAGATCCTTCAGATCATCAAATCCAATCATCAACCCTAATCTACCACGTTCAACCCAAAACCAGATCCCCCAACACCACATCTAAGACACCTTTAAACACCTCCAGGGATGGTGACTCAACCTCCTCCCTGGGCAGCCTGTTGCAGTGTTAGATTACTCTTTCAGTGTAAAAACTTTTCCTAATGTCCAGCCTAATCCACCCATGGTGGAGTTTGAAGCCCTTCCCTCTTGTTCTGTCACTGATGACCCGTAAGAAGAGACCAGCATCAACCCTCTACAACATCCTTTCAGGTAGTTGTGAAGGGTGATGAGGCCTCCCCTCAGCCTTCTCTTCTTCAAACTAACCAACCCCAGCTCCTTCAATCGTTCCACATAAGATTTATTCTCCAAGCCCTTCTCCAGTTGTGTTGACCTCCTCTGCATTCACTCCAACCCCTCAATCTCTCTCTTGTATTGGGATGCCCAAAGCTGGTCACAGTACTCCAGGTGTGGCCAGAAATACAACCTGTAGTAAGCTGACATAACTTTTGTGTTAAGAACTTCAGGTCCAAAGGCAGCCCGTGTAAGGTAACAAATCTCATTTTTAAAAGGGGCTTTACTTCATGAAGTAGGTATCTAATATTTCCAATTCATCTCCATCCTTTCAAATCCCAAGCCATCAAACACAATGCCCTGAAAGAGCTGCTCTAGGAGATGTTCTATCACGCTCCATTGAACTGAAATTTACCTTGAACTGGAAAGCCAACAAAAGCATCAATTTCACTGAAAGGGCCCAGAAAAGAAAGTCTTTCCAACAGATACCCCAACACTTCTGTCTGAATCCATGGTAACCTTTAGTCTTCCCTCTGCAGGACATAACCAGCTGCGTATGTCTGGCTATTACAGTACTGCAGACATGAGAGGTATCCACATACTCAAGACTCTTCAGAATCTTCCCTCAGTGGTCTCAGGGACGACTGCTTCCTAAAGACAAGCAGATTTACCTACACACAGGGAATGGTTGCAGCTATGAGTTCACTGGTTAACTTTCACAAGGCAGCACACATGTTCTGGACTGTTAGACAGCACATGTGAGGTTCAGAACTATTCAGCACACACACTAGCAGTAAAAAAAATGAGAGAGAATGGAAAGTACTGAATGGTGACAAGAGTTTAGGAATATCAGGGGGAGATGGAAAAGAAGATATTTCATGGTATGAATCAAAGAATGTAGGCGAGTAGGGAGTTAGCTCTGCTCCAGTAAAGCTACAGACAGAGAGAACAAGTCCATAGAGGTTCATACTACATTGGCTCTGAAGCTCTCAGGCAGTTTCTTAGACTGGCATTCAGCTTGTCATCAACACCAGTAATTCTAAAGCTGCAGTCTTACAAGAGGATCACAAAGAATAATTAGCAGCAGCCTAACTGCAATAATCTGTTGTAGCCTTTATCTTACACTCAGGAAAGTGGACAGAAAGCACAATATCAATTGATCTGTTTCATGGTTGGGTTTTTTTCCCCCATACACAGACAAGGATTTGAAAATTGGTCAAATTACCATGATCCAAAAACCCCCTCAAGCTTCTATCACAATGTTCTAGACGACGGCCCTTTATTAACGTATGATCTACTAGCTGTTACAACTATACAATTACCTAAAAGTTTCACACATTGGCATCACACTCTGAATATGATTAGCAGAGCACCTCAATGACAACATCAGGTACTGAGACTACTAAGAACTTGAGTCGTCCTATGGGCATTATTGTCTTATTTCAAGTACAAGAAGCAAGAGAGAACTCTAAGTTCGCGTTACCTGTGTTGCTCATGGAGCGATTCTACTTTGGTAAGAAAATCATTGTTCTGCTCTGGGATAAAGTTGTAATTGGACAGATATCCTGAATGATGTACTGCAGCGTTATAGTCTCCGAGTTGTGCTGTTGAAAAACAAGACAGACACACAAAGTTTTAATCGTTAATGGATTACTATTTAGAAGAAATTGCTCTTTGTTAAACACACATGCATACGGGAAAAGGCAGGAATTCTTTCTCAACACACAAACAACGCTGAACATGGGAAAGTGTATGACATCCGTTGTTGTTTTTCAAAATAGCCTTAGTACAACTATAAGCTCAGGCGCTTAATGAGTCAGTACTTAAGCTACTTGGGTAGCCGCATTTTGGCATGACAGGCTGTGACACCACTAGCCAGACATTATACATCCCACCTCCACAGACAAAACATTAGAGCAAACCTAATTGTTTCATGGCAAGAGACGGCACATGGAAACAATCTGAAGCACATTTTCTTGACTATAACCTATCAGAAGTCTTCAACAAGATCTGTCACTTCCAAAGTATCTACTGTAAGGTAAAAAACATCCCAACCGCAGCTCTGTCCTAACAACTCAACCATTAATCTTACCTCAGCCCAACCTGGGTCATCTAACACAGCACGAGAAATGCCTGTTGATTTACAACGTTACCAGGGTGCTATCATAGAATCACAGACTGTTAGGGAGTGGAAGGGACCTTGAAAGACCATCTAGTCCGATCCCCCAGCCACAGCAGGATCCTCTAGATCCAGTTGCACAGGAACATATCCAGGTGGGTTTTAAGCACTTGCAGAGAAGAA
Organism: Rhinopomastus cyanomelas; assembly: GCA_013400115.1. Lineage (NCBI taxonomy): Eukaryota > Metazoa > Chordata > Aves > Bucerotiformes > Rhinopomastidae > Rhinopomastus > Rhinopomastus cyanomelas. The sequence continues at coordinate 216,154 of VXBP01001791.1, read as the reverse complement.
GACTCCACAACTCCACTGGGCAGCCCCTTCCAGTGCTCTGTCACCCTCACTGGCAAGAAGTTCCTTCTCAGATTGATGTGGAACCTCCTCTGCTCCATTCCTCTTGGATGCCCCTGAGCAGAGCCTGGCTCCATGCTCCTGACACCCACCCTTCACATATTTATAAACATTAATGGGGTCAACCCTCAGTCTCCTTTTCTTCAAGCTAAAGAGACCCAGCTCCCTCAGTCTTTCTTCATCAGGGAGATGTTCCATTCCCTTCATCATCTCTGTGGCTCTGCGCTAGACTTTCTTAAGCAGTTCTGTGTCCTTCTTGAACTGAGGGGCCCAGAACTGGACACAACATTCCAGATGTGCTCTCACCAGGGCAGAGTAGAGGGGGAGGAGAACCTCTCTTGATCTGCTAACCACTTCCCTTGTGATCCACCCTAGGATGCATTTGACCTTCTTGGCCACAAGGGCCCATTGCTGGCTCATGGTCATCCTACCGGCCACCGGGAACCCCAGGTCCCTTGCTCCTATGCTGCCTTCCAACAGGTCTGTCCCCACCCTATACTGGTACCTGAGGTTGTTCTTGCCCAGATGCCAGACTCTACACTGCTCTTGTTATAGTTCATCCAGTTTCTCCCCACCCAACTCTCCAGCTTGAGCCTCAAGGTGATGTTTACACCCAAATAAACTAAAAAGTTGCAATAAAAAAATTCCCTAAAACTTTCTCCATTCAAAAGTCTAATTAGTAGTTATTTTTAAGCCATAGTAGGTATTTTAAACTAGGTAAAAACCTCATTCTTACCCACACTTGGAGGTATACTTGAAAAGAAATGAAAGCATAGATGACCACAACCTTATTGCCTTTGCCTGTGCAGGTTTTCTTTAAAAGCTAGGTCAGCATGTGGCTATGTCCTAGAAAACAGACACAATTCTTTTGCTTGTTATAAAGATGAAAGGCATCAAAGAAGTTGTTCCAACCAAAATGTTTGCCATTTGCCATGAATTTACCTAGTTTCAATTAAGCATGCAATTTAAACACCATTATTTATGAAATCTGTGTTTTAGTTAAATATTTGAAGGGATTAACTCCAAAATATGATGGTATGTTTAAGCAAATCACCAGCAACCTGCACTAATATGCTTATTCCCTAAGGAGCATAAAATATTGTTATTATTGCTCCGGCAGAAGGGTGGGACTTAGATGATCTTTGAGGTTCCACTCCAACCTCTAATACTGTGATTGTATGATACTAAGGCTGGAAAAGCTCTCTGAGCTCATCCAGCCCAAGCCCATCACCACATTGGCCAGACCAGGGCACTGAGGGCCACAGCTAGACTGTCCTCAAACACCTCCAGGGATGGGGACCCTACCACAGCCCTGGGAGTCTGTTCCAGGCTCTGATGGCCCTTTCCATGAGGAATGGCTTCCAAATATCCAACCTGCCCTAGCAGGTTCAGGCTCTTACATTCTGTCACTAGTTGCCTGGGAGAAAAGCCTGATAGTCACCATCAAGCAGCAAAAGCTGTGCAGAATTTATTTGTATGGCTCGTAAATAAGAAGAAAGTCCATGTATACAGTGTAAACAACCCAGCGCAGAAAGCTTCTCAACAAAATCAAAGTCCAGAAGCACACTCTTAGGAATAATACTGCTACCATTATTTTGCTGTATGAAAGAAGTGATTTAAATGATTCAGGGTGAGGCAAGGAGGGGGGAACCATGGACTGCAGGAACAATTAATGGCTACTAGAACTAAGCAGTATTTGCAATGTAAGGGATAACAAACATTTTGCTGTTCATAGAATCATAGAACAATAGAATAATTCAGGTTGGAAAAGACCAGCAGGATCATCAAGTCCAACCATCAACCCTACTCTACAAGTTTACCCCTAAACCAGATCCCCCAACACTACATCTAAGCATCTCTTAAACTCATCCAGAGATGGTTACTCAACCACCACCCTTGGCAGCCCATTCCAGTGCCTGACCACTCTCTCCAGGAAGAATTTCTTCCTTATGTCCAATCTAACCCTACCTTGTTGGAGCTTGAAGCTCTTCCCTCTGGTTCTGTCACTAGTTACCTGTGAGAAGAGACCAGCACCAACAACTCTACAGCGTCCTTTCAGATAGTTGTAGAGAGCGATGAGGTCTCCTCTGAGCCTCCTCCTCCTCAAACTAAACAGCCCCAACTCTCTCAATCTCTCCTCTTAAGATTTATTCCCTAGGCCCTTCACCAGCTTCGTTGCCCTCTTGTGCACTTGCTCCAGAACCTTGATGTCTCACTTACAGAATCTTCCCTGTTCACAAGAAGCAGACCCAAGAGGGCATCTTCCCTGGTTGGCTCCGTGACCAGTTGTGTCAGGAAGGTATCTTCCACACATTCCAGGAACCTCTGGGATTGTTCTCTCTCTGCTGTGTTATATTTCCAGGAGATACCAGAAAAATTGAAGTCTCCCATGAGCACAAGAGGCAGTGACTATGAAACTTCTCCCAGCTGCCTACAAAAAATTTCATCTGTTTCCTTATCCTGGTTGGGTGGTCTATAACAGACTCCGACCACAGTATCTCTCTTGCTGGCTTTACACCTAATCCTTACCCACAATGACTCAACTGTATCCTCACCTGCATTCATTTGTATGGCATCATATGTTTCTCTAACATAGAGGGCTACTCCACCACCTCTTCCTTGCCTATCCCTTCTGAAAAGTTGACAGTCATCCCACCAGGTTTCTCCGCACACTCCCAGCACTGCTCTGCTGTGGGACTGGCCGGGGAGGATGGGGAAGGGACTGCTCCCTGTGCAGTGAGCACAGCCCCAGTCACTGAGTTTTCCTCCCCAGGGTGCTGGGATGCTCTGGCTACAAGGGCTGACCCACCATGTCTGCCTCTCTTCATAAGATTTATTCTCCAGGCCCTTCACCAGCTTCGTTGCCCTCACTCCAGCACCTTAACACCTCCCGTGCACTGAGGTGCCCCAAAAATTGATTATACTTTCAAAAAGCACGATTTCCATGGCCCTGGAAATAGAACCACTGTGGTACAAAACAACTGCAGGGCAAATGATGCCTGAAGCTAATACAACTATTTGTCAGCATCGAGGGAAATACTTAATTAAAGTAAGAAAGGAGACTACTAAACAGTAAGTGCTTCATTTTTACTATAAATGGTCCTGCTGTGTTTAATATAGATGCTTCTGCAATGTCTAGCTCTTTCCTTTTCAAAGCAGCCAAAATTTGAAATAGTTAGCAAAATCTAACTTGAACTAGACTCTTGTCAATGCGAAGAGACTGGACAGCCAGGTTTTACTTTGAGAAAAATAATTTTTGAGGTAGTTTTACCTTCTCTAACTGCTGTTCCTTCATGCAGTATGAGACAGTCTTCTTGCTCATCTTCCAAATATAAGAGACTGCTCTGCTGTTTTTACCTCTTCCTCCTAGCTACCTAAGGTCCTGTCAGAGTACTCCATGCTGCTTCAATTCCCCAGATAGCTCTCACAGCATTTATAGTGTATCTTCAACTGTTTAGCAGACATCTTGGAAGATTTAATTATCCAAGTAGGCAAAAAAATATTAAAGCATATGAAGCCCTCAGTAAGAAGAAAAACATGTGAAATCAACACCCTTGAGGGAAGGGAGGCCATCCAGAGGGACCTTGCCAGGCTCAAGAAGTGGGCTGCAAAAATTGTGTGACGTTCAACAAGAGCAAGGGCTTGCACCTGGGTCGAGGCAATCCCATGTACAAATACAGATTGGAAGGAGAAAGGATTGAGGTCAGCCCTCAGGAGAAGGACTTGGGGGTGGACCACAAGCTGAACAGGAGCCATCCGTGTACACCTGCAGCCCAGAAGGCAAGCTGTATCCTGGGCTCATCAAAAGCAGCAGTGAAAGTCGGTCAAGGGAGGGGATTCTCCCCCTCTACTCTGCACTGGTGAGACCCCACCTAAGGTACCATGTCCATTTCTGGAGTCCCCAACAGAAGGAGAAAAGATCGCTCCCAAAATGGGTCCACATGCGAGCAACTCAAGTGATCAGAGGCTGGAGCACCTCCCCTATGAAGACAGGCTGAGCAAGTTGGGGTTGTTCAGCCTGGAGAAAAGGAGGCTCCCAGGTGAGCAGCTTTCCAGTCTCTGAAGGGGCTACAAGAAAGTTGGGGGAGGGTTTTTGACATGGGTGTGTATCAAGAGGACAAAGGAAAAGGGTTCCAGAGTTGAAGAGAGGAGACTGAGGTTGGCCATGAGGAACAAATTCTTTGCTGTGAGGGTGGTGAGATGCTGGAACAGGTTGCCCAAGGAAGCTGTGGCTGCCCCATGCCTCGAAGTGTTGAAGGCCAGGTTGGCTGGGGCCCTGAATAACCTGATCTAATGAAGATGTCTGTGCCTCTGCAGGGGGACTTCTGAAGAGAGCAGAAGGGCAGGGAAATTAAAGACCTCAGAGTTTCTCCTGCTCTCATCACGTTAACCAGCCAATACTGGTTGGTAATGAGGGTAAACCTACAGCAAAAAAAACCAAAAAAGAATTTATTAATCTTTCTCCATTCTAGCCAACAGCTGGGGAACAATACAGAGTACAATGAAAACAAAATGGAACCAGGGAGGAGTTGGAAAAAAGGTAATAAATCACCTATTTGAACAACAGATTGCTGTATTTGAGTCCTATGTCTAATAGGAAAACCTTTAAAGATGGGAACGCGATGAAGCATTCACTTAGAAAGTTATAATTCAAACCAAACAACACTTACAACTCTTAGAGAAAGAGTACTGCAACGGCCAAGTAGTCACAAAATCATTTGTCAGGGATGAAGTCCCACACTGACCTACTCAAAACAATAGCTGTACAAGCCTTCAACACTGCCAGAATTTAACAATGCTTGAAAACCAAATTAACATCCTGATATCATGTGTGTTACCACAGGACGTTAACAGCCTAAGCCTTATTGAAGCCTAAACCAGGCATCTGTCCTTCACACTTCATGAGAAGAATTTGTTCAGTCAGAACAATGTGGTGGGTGTGCATTTTTGTCTCTCCTGGCAGCAGGAAGACTGCCGTGCAGACAGGCAGCTCAGAGAAGGGCTATCTCAAATGAAGAAAAAACATTGCACACTCTAATATTTATGCACAGAGGAATAATCCTCTGCAGCTATGGACTGAGTGGCTGGAGAGCTGCCTGGCAGAGAGGGACCTGGCAGTACTGGGTGACAGTTGGCTGAACAGGAGCCAGCAGGGTGCTCAGGCAACCCACAAAGCCAATGGCATCCTGGCGATAGTGTAGCTAGCAGGACTAGGGACATCATTCTCCCCCTGCATTGGGCATTGGGAAGGCTCCCCTCAAGTACTGGGGTCACTGCTGGGCCCCTCACTTCAAGACAGAGATTGAGGTGCTGGAGCGAGTGCAGAGGAGCAACGAGGCTGGGGAAGAGGCTGGAGGGAAAGTCTGAAGAGGAGAAGCTGAGGGCATTTAGCCTTGGAAAAAGGAGACTCAGAGGGGACCTCCTCCTTCTCTATGACTCCCTCAAGGAAGGTTGTAGTCAGGTGGGAGCTGGGCTCTTCTCCCAAGAAACCTAGGTCAGGACAAGAGGGCAGGGTCTGAAGCTGCCAGGGGAGGGTTAAGTTGGATGTTAGGAAGCCCTTCCTCACGGAAAGGGTGATCAGACACTGGAATGGAGTGCCCAGGGCAGTGGTGGAGTCCTCATCCCTGGAGGTGTGGAAGGACTCTCTGGCTGTGGCCCTTGGTGCTCTGGGGTGGCCGCTGTGGTAATGCCAGCTTCTGAGCTGGGCTGGATGAGCTCAGAGGGCTTTTCCAGCCTCAATAATTTTGTCATTCTGTGAATGCTACCAGTACAAAAACACCATCATTTGTACAGCTTAAAGGGCAACTGATTTCTGCTTCCTGCACTGGTGAGGCCACTCCTCAAGTACTGGGGTCACTTTTGGGCACCTCAGTACAATTAGGACATTGAGGTATTGGACCAGGTGCAGAGATGGGCCATGAAGTTGGGGAAGGGTCTAGAGAACAAACCTTGTGAGGAACAGCTGAGAGAGCTGGGGCTGGTTAGTCTGCAAAAAAGATGGCTGAGGGGAGAATTTATGCTGTCTACAACTGCATGAAAGGAGGGTGGAGAGAGTTGGGGGTTGGTCTCTTCTCACAAGGAACAAGAGGTAGGGCAAGAAGAAATGGCCTCAAGTTGTACCAGTCTAAGATTAGGTTAAGACACCAGGTAAGACACCTTCACTTGCAGGGGTGTGGGAACTAGATGACTTTTAAGGCACCTTCCAAACGAAACCATTTTATGGTCCTGTGATTCATGGAAACAGCCATCAGGTCTTGGAACAGGCTGCCAAGGGAGGGGGTGTAAATCACCATCTTTGGCCATGTTTAAAAGTTGTGGACACCTGGAGCTCAGGGACAGGTTTTAGCTGTGGTTTTGGGAAAGCTGGGTTCATGGCTGGACTCTATGATCTTGAAGGTAGCTAAGCACTATGGCAAAACCAATCACAGATAATACAGACACCAAAGGAATGCCTACAAAAGTTAAGTCTCTGAAAACAAGTTTAATATCAACTTTCCAAAGACCTCAGAATTGTACTAGAAAAAGAAAAATCAAGTAGTTTCACATTGAATTTCGTAACTTTTTTCCAGGTTGAATATTTTAAGGGACATGAACAAAGCAGAAAAGTGAACTGAATTGCCTGTTTTTAAAATAGGACAATTACATAAGCAGATCAGGTTCCCAATGGAACAGAAAATAACAAAAAAAAAAAATTGGAAAAGTCTAGCATGAAAGTTATCCAACTAATTTAACTTTCATTAAGGAGTAAAAATCTTCAGGCACAAAAATGCAATCCAGGATTAAATTACAGTGTCATACACTGGCCTCCAAATTAGGACAGTGATTGTGACTTACCTGCTGAGATGAGAGCAAGATAATATTAAAAGACAAATGAGGTACAAAAAAAGAAGACACGTCCCAGTCTACAGTTCATTTAGATGTCTTAAGTGATAACAACCTCAGGTACCAGTAAAGGCTGGGGACTGACCTGTTGGAGACTAGTTTAGGAGAAAGGGACCTGGGGGTCCTGGTGGACAGCAGGATGACCATGAGCCAGCAGTGTGCTCTTGTGGCCAAGACAGCTAACAAAATCCTGGGGTGGATCATCCTGGTTAGACCTGGCCCTGGTGAGACCACATCTGGAGTATTGTGTCTAGTTCTGGGTTCCTCAGTTCAAGATGGATGTGGAGCTGCTGGAGAGAGTCCAGTGTAGGGCAATGAGGATGACAAAGGAGGTGGAGCACCTCCCTTACCAGGAGAGGCTGAGGGAGCTGGGTCTCTTGAGCTTGGAAAAGAAAAGACTGAGGGGTGACCTCATTAATGTCTATAAATATTTGAAGGGTGGGCTCTTCTCAGTGTCATGCAGTGATAGGACAAGGGGCAATGGTTGTAAACTGGAACATAGAAGGTTCCACATCAACCTGAGAAGGAACTTCTTCCCAGTGAGGGTGATGGAGCACTGGAACAGGCTGCCCAGGGAGGTTGTGGAGTCTCTTTCACTGCAGACGTTTAAGACCCGCCTGTATATGTTCCTGAGTGACTTAGTCTAGGTGATCCTGCTGTGTCAGGGGGATTGGACTAGATGATCTTTCAAGGTCCCTTCCAATCCCTAATGATTCTACGATCACTTAAGTAAACAAGTTATTTCCTGAGAGAGTGATTGGACACTGGTACAGCCTGCCCAGGAGGGTGGTGGAGTCACCATCCCTGGAGGTGTTTAAAACCCAAGTAGCTAGAGCACTTGAGCCCATGGCATAGGGGTTAGGGAGCTGTTGGGATGAGGGCTGGACTTTAAGACCCTGGAAGTCTTTTCCAGCCATGATAATTCAATGATTTGATGATTCTTGTCACAAACAGAAAACAGAATAAAGATGATGCACTGCATAGCATCCACTAAAGCAGTTAAGGTTTTTCAACTGTAACTACAGAGTAGTTTGATATAAAATTGCCCGTGGAATCAGAAAATAACACACTACATCAGAACTCAGCTTCAAAGACCCAACATGAAAATACAGACACATTAAAGGGAGACTTAGAATACTGAAACGAGTAAAATCCATGTAGACATAGAGATAAAACACCATGCTGAAAACAGAGACCTCCAGCACCTGCACGTCTCTTGTATTGAGGTGCCCAAAACTGGACACAATATTCAAAATGTGGCCTCACCAGTGCCAAATACAGAGGGATGATAACCTCCCTACTCCTGCTGGCCACAAATACTGGAGTTTCTTAACCATCAGTTTACCCTCCCTTTACCTGTTCCCTGTACAAACTCTTAGTTTCCTGGAATGCTTTCTCATAGCACACAGTGGGTTTCATTATTTAGCTTCCAATTGCCTGTTTTGCCAGTTGTACAGTGCACAGAGAAGAACGCTGTTCTATGATCAACGTTCTGGTTCTGACAAATGCACCAAGTGTACTGTTTTCTACTTGGCCTGTCTGAAGGATGCTTTAATAATCAGCACCTTCTTTACCAAGTACCACCTGCACCATTTCACAGGTGACACCTCGCAGACACATAAGGAAATAAATAATTCCTTATTTTCCAGGAGGTAGCTGGTCAAACACATTTATTAACAAAACAATGATGGCCCATTACTTACATTGTACTGCGTACGATGCCAGGACGACAGCAGAATTAATGGGGCATGACAACCTGGAAAGAAGAGAACATATTTTTATTTAGACATAGCCTGCACAAAGGTGTTGTTAACAATACCTCTGCAGTCAGGTCTGTATTTGGAGGCTCAGTTACCTTCAAAGAGTACCTGATTCTTTTCTTACAGAAAGTTTGATTGTCAAAGCTCAGTGAGGCTGGACGTTAAAACCTAGTGGCTGTGTAAGAGCTTCTGAAGTGAATGGCAGCAACTAGTTCTAAAAGGACACGCTCCTGTTCTTGCTGGATGCTTCTTCGGGAAAGCAAACTGAGAAAGGATTTTTATGGGGAAGTGGGAAATGAAAGCATGAACTGCCCTTTGCTACTCCCTCCTGAAGACTGCACCTGACTGTGGGCCCTCACATCTGGCTCACTGTGTCTTGCACAAAGCTCTCTCGGGTTGGCTCTGTACCTGCAGATACACAGCATCTCCTGCAGCTCATTGCAGCAGACCTGGAAACTGTTCTAACCTGTTCCTAACAAGTAAGCTCTGTGAAAACGTGGATCTTGTCCTAGCAGTCTGGTTTTCTTTTAAAACAACACTTCACAAGGGACATTTTCATAGCAACGATACCCTAAGAAAAAGGAGGGGGTTGTTCAAAGTTGTTTGAAGGTTTTTAAATTTTATTTTAAAGCTAAGTATAGAGAAATTAAAGATTGTTCTTATTACCTTCCTTCCACAATATCAGTCTTCAATTGCAGGAAGAATAAGTGCCTAGAAAATAATTTTTTTTAAAAACATGTGTTTGTTTATTTTCACCTTTAAATGGCACGGTGTAAATGCTTACATGCTTTGTTTTATCAGAGTTCCCAGTCAACTCTACAAACAGATGAATAAAACTTTGTGGCATTTACAAACACACAATCGTACACCCACTCACTCTCATGGCACTTTCAGAGATCTCTGACATTCTGTACCACAAGCCCAGCACCACAGGATTAAAGCCACAATGAGCACTACAGAACCCTAACCATCACACAACTGGGCTCTCTTCCTCCCAGGAATCTCTCCCCAAACTGTGATAGTCTATCTTAGAAGTACTCAGTGAAGGATGAGACATTTCTCAAGTAGCATATTATGACAAAAGGCTCTTAAACAATTCTCCAAGAGCACTTCGGTGTTGCTCTTGTTACTGCACTGGACGATGTTCCTGTATAGTGACAGCTGGGATGACAAGAACCATGAAGAGTAGATTTTTGAATAATTTCAGTTAAAAAAAGCAGAGCAGCTTAAAACTGCATGGTTAGCAAATGCCAAAAGAGGTCAACACCTGAGTTTCTACAGTAAACATCATTTAAAATATTGTTAAATGATACTACTAGTACGTCAGTGGACGTACTCGAGTCACTTCAATGAGTGGAGAAGGTACAAAAATGCCAGGTGCAAAAACATCAAGTCAATAGTGCCTGTGAATTCTAAATTCCAAGGTATTCAAGGCAATTGAGTACTTAAACAAGTACTTGAATACCTGAACAAGTATTGAGTTAACGCCTTGTGACAAGTTAATTGAAAAATGCCTACAATTTGTAGGGTGGTGTACCACACCACCCTACACGCTTCAGTTAAACTTTTAAAGGTCTACTACCACCTGTAACATTGTAGATCTTCGCATGTACAAATAATGGGCAAACTGGAACACAAGAACTGTTATCTGTTCTTGAAACAAACTCAACTCCACCCTCCCACATCCTCAGTACTGAATCCACTGCACATGTTCAAAACTGACTCAATGTTGATACAAAACCTCTAACTCAGGCTCAGATCATGTGGACAGCTTAATCACTGAAATTCCCAATGCTTTAACTATTGCATTTGATTGATTAAGGTATCAGAAATAGATGAAAAAATACAACAGGCAAGTAATTCAGGGACAAATGGTGTAAAAATAACATGCAGACAAACCAACTGCCCTCTTTGCACTGGCTTACAGCTTATTTTGGAGTTGTAGGCTGGGCACAGCAGAAACCATTGATAGCATCCAGCCATCAGTTCCAAACACACTAAATACAAAGAGTTATTTGAAGATGTCTACCTAACAAAGCCTTGTTGGGATGAAGGCTGGACTTGATGATCCTGGAGTTCCTTTCCAGCCATAATGATTCTACCGTTCTATGAATCTAATGTCCTGTGGAGTCTACCTAACAAAGCCTAATGAGGATCATAAAGTCCGATCCTGGAGGTCCTTTCCAGCCATAATGATTCCACGGTTCTATGATTCTAATGTGCTATGGTGTGGAGATGGGAAATAAACATTTCACCTATTCTTAGTTAATGTAATAAAACATCAGAGAGAAGTTACCTGGTTTGTTCCTGTTGAAGCGTGTTAGGATCAGGTATAAAAAACCTTACACGAAAACGAAGGGTGCAGGGAAAACCTCCTGCAATATTTTAGAAGAGCAAAACAACTGTTTATGCATAAAAACAGAAAGCACACAAGGTTTTTATCATTGTATTTACAGAAAACAAATTATGTGAACAACCACAATAGATATCTCACGCGTTTTTCTCAGGAAACTCAACTAAACCAGGAGGAGTTGCTCCTGATCCGCACCCCCAACACCAACTGTGAGAAGAAAACACTCTCAGGCTTTCATTGAAAGTCCTTCGTACATGCTGCTTCACACAGAAGACATTACAGAGTTATCTTTGTCTCACAGCGAATAGAGAAAAAGCAGCAGATAGACTTGAAGCACCTGCACTGCTACAGTGCTCACACCTTACACAGAAATACAAGAATTTAACAGAAGTTCACCAGGAGAGCGTATTTTTATTTCAATCCATACATGATCTACAGGATGTGGTAGAAATCTGAGCTGAAAAGCACAGATGAAGTTTCACAGCACAAACTGCGAGAGTGTCACTCCATCCTCATAAGTAGCTATCTGGTAGGGTCATGCTGGCCATCCTGTCCTGCTTATAAGTGTTCTGTTTACAAACATAACAACACTTGCACTTGGTGTTGGCTTTTTTTGGTTGGGTTGTCATGAAGACAAGCATAACATTTGGACATGGCACTTGGTGCCATGGTCTAGCCTTGAGCTCTGTGGTAATGGGTTGGACTTGATGATCTATGAGGTCTCTTCCAACCTTGGTAATACTGTGATACTGTGTGATAACATCCGTCTTTTTTTTTTTACTCAATACAAGAAATTGACAGAACTTATACACATGAAACTGGCTCCACTTCCCTTGATCAAAATCCCTCTCCTTTATCTGACACCATGGACTGACTATTACTTTCATGGGCACGATGTTCGACCCTGTTCAGAAGCCAGCTTTAGATACTATTACAATGAGGTCAGTGACTAACCAGGTCTAACTAGTACTCAGGTAGCAGTGAGAGATGTAAAAAGCTCTGACTGGCAGGGACAAGACTTGGTCTGAGAGAAAATCTATCATCTGGAAGTGTTAGTTTATAAGAACTATACTTATTGTAGTCACAGGAACTGAGAAAAGAAGCACTGCACAATCGAGATATTAAAAAGCAAGTCTTACCTTTTAACTGCTTTCTAATAGGTTTGTTTGGTTCAAGCCACCGCTGTGAAATGAAAAACTATTAGATGGGTTAAGAATGTTCACAAGTAAATGCTGTTTCTTTGTGTGTGTGTGCATGTATATGTGTACTCACACATAGCTCTGTACTCACACATATACATGCACACACGACTCATTTTCACTGTACTTACAGGTGAGTCTACTGACGTCTCGTTTTGCTGTAATCCAAAGTACTCCTTCTCTGTCACACCCAGCTGGTTATAGGTCATGTCCAACAAAATCTGTCCAGTGTCTTGTTTCTGAAAACAAGAAAGATTTAGAAATTAAACCTTGCAACAAGTGAATCTGTTTTTCTGAAACTGGGAAAAACAAAAAAGAAAACTTGCAATTGAAATCTCTCCCCTGCCTGGTCTTTAGGAGCATTGCTGCTCTCTGGGGCTGCAGCCTGCAAGTATGACTGCAGCCACATGGGGCTGCTTTGGTCCCCGCTGTCACCACCTGAGCCGCTCCTTCTGCTTCCTTCAGCTGTTAAAAAGATACTCAGCGTACAAGATGATGCTCTGCTCCAGCCATACAATCCTGTACTTCAGCCTCTGTTGCCACCTGCTCCCTCAGCCTCCACAGACTCAATGGTCGTTCAGCTACTCAACCTTCTGCCCACAGATATCCCTCAACACAGGTATCACACAAGAACTGGTGTAACTGGGAAATTGCACAGGCAGCAGAGATCCAGAATTACAACTGCAGTATAATTTCCCCCCAAACCAAAACAAGTTTCTCCATGCCATGGCTCCGTGTGGAGCAGATTTACCAACATCCACCAAGGAATATTGGACCAATTCTCTTTAAAAAACACCAAGCCAACAACAAAATAGCCGCCAACAGAAACAAAACATCCCTCCCTCAAAAAAAGATTGCCTTCCTAAGTAGGCTATATGGTAATAAATAGCTTGCAAAGCTGCAGGGCATTTTAAGTCTAGAATTCGATTTATGAAATTGATGGACAGAGCAAAAATTAGGCTGGTTTGCATGGTGTCCCATCTATTAAAAATTATTGCAAGCTAGTTTTTCGTATGGTCTCTGCACTGCACTCTTAAAAGCAAGAACAAACTGCACACACACAAGATTTAGACTGCAGGAGATAAGCACTTTGCTCTAAAACATGTTGCTTAAAATTTAAGTTGTGAACAAATTAAGTTCCAATTTCTTAAGCTCCAGTTTCTCAAATGTCTTCATTTCTGAAATACACTTTTGCAACAAAGGACTTTATATAGAGCACTGGAACAGGCTGCCCAGGAAGGTTGTGGAGTCTCCTTCTCTGGAGATGTTTAAAACACGCCAGGACATGTTCCTGTGTGACTGGATCTAGGTGGTCCTGCTCTCCAGGGGGATTGGACTAGATGATCTTTTGAAGTCCCTTCCAACCCCTAATGTTCTGTGATCCTGTGATATTCAAACATGATAGCGACCACATTTCAGCAAATGGCCCTAGCCTTTTACTTGAGCAAAGAAGACAACATTGTACTGAAGTCTCTTTGTCTAAACCTTTTCTATCACACAAAACAATTCCTGTTCAGAAGAGCCTGGATTGGTTTGTGTGGGCTTGTTTATAGGGTACCCAACTGATGTAACTGAGTGCTTTAAACACTAACATATTCCTTAGTTTTCCCTTAAGTCACTAAAGCAGTCTTCCTATTTAAAAGATGGGGAAAGAACAAGACAGTTTCAAGCAAGACACCCATGCGGGTACCTTATTTTGGAGGATGGAATATTTTCCAGCACTTCCCACTGCTACAACAGAAATCCTTGTAGCTCATTTGTGATCTGACGTCGGGCTCCAGGTGCCATGCAAGGCCATGACTAACTGTTGGGCTCCTGTGAAAAGCTGGGCCTACTTTAGCGTAGCAAAGTCACATACGAAGAAAACAACACAGAATCATAGACTGGTTTAGGCTGGAAGGGACCTAGTTTCAACCCCCTTGCCAGAACAGGTTGCTCAAGGCCCAGGTTGTTGGCAAATGCTTTCTGAATGAGGAGCTCCTCAAACAGGGACAAAGCAGCTTAAGAACCAAACTGGGAGGGAGCAGCTCCAACATCCCATCAACACCATTGCAAAGGCTGCTCTGAAAACATCCCTGAGCAGCAGTATGTCCTGAACACACAGAGAGGAGAGCGAGCCCCGACCCTTGGCTGTCTCACTACGCTTTCTCACTGAACCTCAGTACCAGATAAAGATGACAGAATCCAGCATTCCTCATCACACACAGCCACAGTGATGGCCACATCAGGCAGTTCTGTCCAGCACCACTAACGAAGTGGGCTCCATTATGAAACTGGAATTTGCTGTCAGAGACTGTCCACATGTACACAAGAGGGCTCAATGAAGACAGCAGCTGCCCCTGTACGTCTCTGACATAATGGCTTTGCTGATGTGAATACATCTGTCTTTAGCACTTCCTTACCAGACATTCCATATTAATCTCCCCAAGGTCTTGCTTGCATAAGCAGAATGGTATAACAGCTTCCAGACATCACACATGTCACATCCTGATCGATAAGAGAAGGAAGTATCTCAGGTTCATAGATTCACTTGGAGTTGAAGTAAGGAAACCTTCACCATAGGCTCGCATGAAAGTCAAAGTTTACTGAAATTGTCAGATTCTGAACTCAGAAGGCACAGAAATCACTGAAGTTACTGCATGCCCAGCTCAGAGACGAGAGGACAAGAGAAAAGGGAGGTATCAATAGTTAAGGGGGTTAGATCACCACTCAGGACTGCAGGCTCAGGCTCCCCACCACTGCCTCACTCCTCAGCTCCACAGATCTCTGGAGAAACTCCTCAGTCCCTCTGCTTCATCTTCTCAGTCAGTTGTTGCCTCATGAACAGCAGGGAGACTGGTGGTGTTGATGGCTGATCAGATCCTCTTTCTCAGCTTCACAGATTTTCAGTGTCTCTAGCAGTCTTTGTGTCTGTCGCTCTTCCTGGCTGCAGGCTAGAGAGGGCTGATGGCTACCCTGCACCATTTGAATCTTTCTCTTTCATATGTGGTACCAACTTGTGTTTTGATGAAGCCAGTCCTTGAGGGAGGAAACCTTCTCAAGTTCTCAGGATGTGCAGCTCTCATTCCCATATCGAGCATCACCAGGTGCAGGGTTCCTCCTACCACCCTGCTCACAGGTTATCTTCCATTTGCTTACAATTGTTTGCACCATTTCACTGTTAATCAAAGTCTGACAGTATGGCACAGCAGAGCTCAGAAGTGTAATGGCACATCTGCAGGGCATCCTTCTGACACCAGCTGAGGGAGCACCGTGACCAAAAGCACTAACTACAGGGAATGAGACACACACTTGGTTGAAATTAACTGTTCAGGCATTTCAGCTTTCATAACAAACAAGGCAGGAAGAGCCCACACTAATTTTCTCTTGGAACGCCAACCCTTCTGACTCCCTTCAGCCACCTTTCCTTGCAAAAGCACCATTTCTTAACACCCTTCTCGTTTTTCATGCTTCTGGTCCTTCATTCCAAGACAGATGCCTTCACCTTCTCTCTTCCACCTCCTGTCCTGGTTTAGGTTATTTCATGCCAGTTTTAGGCTATGTGCTCTCTCTGGCAGCCCTGGCACACAAGAGTTTTTACATCTTTGCACTGAATCCCTGGAAAGTCAAGCAAGCTCCCAGTTACAGCAGCCAGGGTGCTCTCTTCACACTGCTCCCATGTACCAGCAGCGCAAACTAGACTCCTCCATCTTTACAACAGCTATTTCCTTCCCTTCCTCCTCTCCACATTTTCTATCCAATGCTATTTCATAGCTCCAGTTCCTGCTTTCTGGCACCAAGGCTCTCCTCCTGTGCCTAGATCAGCACCCACTCCAGACATCTAAGTGCAGTAAGTCAATCTGAATTGCTAAAGTTCCCAAAGATCACAGAGTCACTCAGGTTGGAAAAGACCCTTCGGATCATCAAGCCAACCATCAACCCTACTCAACAAAGTTTACCTAACCAGAGGGTTTCTGTTGTTCTTCCTCAAGAAGAATCTGTTTGCCTGGCTTTAGGAAATACCTGGATTGGTTTTCAGCCCAGAGACCTCTAATGAAGTTACCATACAGTTCATGCTACACAATCTTCAAACAACAGCAGGTCTGAGGTCCAGCTGTAAGTGAGCAGTTAAGCAGTACCATTAACCACCTGTCAGGTGCTCTATAACACGCTGTATTTTCACTCCTCTCTGCCACAGTAAGAGGAAAACAACACAAACACCAGTCAGCTAATCCGGGCATTAGAACCAAGCCCTCCCTAACCCTGCCAGCCTCTACAGTTAAGTAGTGAAGACACTCTTAATAAAGCTCCTGCCTTTCTACAGCAATATAAAAAAAACCAATGCACATTCCTCTACAACCCATTCTGTTGCAGTGACACAAACTCTCAAGATAATCTTAAGAATTTTTGAAGGTTTAGTTTGTTTCCACTGTGAGAAGAAATTTCCACTTATTTCACCTGCCTAACAAGCCTTATTCTGAGCTTCTAGAAGCTTTGCGTCAACCACTTCGCGTTTTGGGCCCCTCAGTTCAAGGAGGATGCAGAACTGCTGGAGAGTTCAGCGCAGAACCATGAAGATGATGAAGGGAGTAGACCACCTCCCTGATGAGGAGGGGCTGAGGGAGCTGGGTCTCTTGAGCTTGGAGAGAAGGAGACTGAGCGGTGACCTCATTAACGTTTATAAATATGTGATGGGTGGGTGTCAGGAGGATGGAGTCAGGCTCTGCTCACTGTCATCTAATGATAGGACAAGGGACAATGCGTGTCAGCTGGAAAAGAGGAGGTTCCACATCAATATGGGAGGGAATTTCTTCCCAGTGAGGGTAACAGAGCCTCGGAAAGGGCTGCCCATGGCAAGTTGTGGAGTCTCCTTCTCTGAAGACATTTAAAGTCCACCTGGATATGTTCCTGTGCGACTTGGTCTAGGTGGTCCTGCAGGAGGATTGGACTAGATGATCTTTTGATGTCCCTTCCATTCCCAAATGTTGTGTGATAGAGGGGTCCTGCATTACTTCTACAGCAGTTCAGCACTGCAGCTGCACCACAGGAGGCCCTTTTGTCTGTTGGATGAAGGGGGTAACCAGCAGGGATAATGCTGGGTTACACTGAAGGCTGGGAGGGAAATCAACTCCATCCTGAGCTTCAAAATATTTCCCTGTCCCAAACTGCAATCACTGATTGTAGAATGAAACAAGTTCTAACTTCCACTTTTACAGCACTGCACACTTCAGGCCAAGCACTAGCTCTAAAGCTACATGAAAACTGATTACAAGGAATAAAAGAATACAATGCCCATACTTCAAAAGTTTTAAATCCTCGTTTTTCAAAGATGTTTGTGCTGGGGAAGAGTGATTACGCTAGTTATGGAAACTGCATGCTCATACTCTTTACTACATACTAGCCCTCCTTGTGTCCCGCTGTCCAGCGCCAGCTACTTCACATATGTATCTTCATGCACATAAATACATTAAAGAGCTTATACTGCAGTATGAGACAAATCCTGCACGTGTAAGAATTAAAATAATGTTTGCCTACCAACTCATTTCTATTTCAATAAACATCCAACAGACAAAGTAAAAAAAAAAAAAAAAGAGAATTTAAGAAAATACAGTTTGTAGCTGAAGCTTTGCATCTCAAGGAGGGTAAACCTGATGAAACAACTGCCATAGACACAAATTAACATGATTATACTTAAAAAAATCCATAGGTTGGGTTTTTTTGTATGATCAGATAATTACACTGAAAATTGATTGAGGAGTAAAGGTATTTCCTTTGTTTTAATTTAAAAATTAACTCATACTTTAATCAGTACTAAATGTTAAAAAGCAGAATATTTACAGACTAAAATACAGCAGAAATGTAGAAACCTCTGTTAATCCCCATTCCCTCTGGTCCCAGATAGAGACGACAGCGCAGCACAGAGACTGAACAGAACTGCCCTACTAAGTCATGATGTCTCCACTGTTTGTATTACATCAGCTGGCATCACTAAAGGAACTGACTACATCTCCTCCTATCCATACTATTAGCCGTGTGATGGCAAAAAAGCAGGAACACATTTTAATTTGTGAGCCCCCTTTAAATATTAATTGCTTATTCATAGCTTGTACAGATCACCAGATCTACTTTGTGGCTCCCAATATCATATAGAAGACCCTTCTCCAGATATGATCTGCATGCCATGATTTAATGACATTTCAGCTGGTTAACTTTAAAAATAAATCGAATCAGCACATTATAAATCCAGGAATTATGCAATTTGTAATGGCAAAGCTACTTCTTCAGCATCTTCTGGAAATCTCAAACCTCAGGGTCCCACATTTGACCTAAAGCTTTTAAACAGACATCTATGTATTCTAAAAATAAAGAAGTAAGTAATATTTTTCAAACTTACATTGACTTTGAAGCTTTGTACTGAGCCATCCAAAAAGTGGACGTTGCAGATTACCTCTGACCGTGCTTTTTCTTTTGGTAGTTCTGATGCTCGTATGTTGTTTATCCTCCCACCTAAGGCTCGTAAGCGGGAGTTCATAACTATTGCTGAATAACCTACAAAACAAAAACTAATGTTTATTAAACCATCCTTATCATTCACTGTGTTTCATCTTTTTTTTCAAAGAAAGTCACATCAAGACCTCATTGCATCCCAAATACCTACAGTAGCAAATGTTTCTTAGAGAGAAGAATAAGTTATACCATCAACATGTTATAAATCAGACCATAAATGCATAAATAGATAAACAGAGGGGCTTCCATGCTGTAAATGTGGACATTTCAGTGAATCACAGAGAACCCCTGCAATGGAGATTCAGGCAGCAGCCCATGCCCAACCCTAGTTTAAATCAGTAGAGAACCCACACACCAATTACAAAGCAGTAAGGAAGTGTCAACACAAGTTTTTATTGTCTATAACCAGTACATTCCTCACCCCTCATAGATTTCCTGAGTAATTCTATATTTACTACACAGATTTCACTGCAATAAACCAGTTACATTTAGTCCTAAGTAACAAAACAGTCTGGAGTTAATGCAAACCCTATGTATTTCTATATTTAAAGAATCACAGAATTACTGAGGCTGGAAAAGAGATCAAGTCCAGCCTACGACCTGACAGTATGACATATTTCTACATTTACCTCTATCCTTCTATATTTACCTCTATCCTTCTAAATTTACCGTAAAAATTTCACTACAATAAACCAATTCTGTTTAATCCCAACTGACAAAAGAGTCTGGAGCTAATGCAGATCCTATACATTTCTATATTTACCTATATATTTCTGTATTTACCCATGTATTTCTATATTTCCCATACAAATTTTACTATCATCATAAACCAATTCTGTTTAGTCTCAATGGACAGAAAAGTCTGGAGTTAATGCAGATCCTATATATTTCTGTATTTCCCTACATATTTCTATATTTGCCATACAAGTTTACACTACAATAAACCAATTCTGTTTAACCCCAACTGACAAGACTTCTGCAGTTAATGCAGATCCTATTTATTTATACATATTTTTATATTTACCTCTATATTTCTATGTTTAACTATATATTTCACAGAATCACAGGACACTGGGGATTGGAAGGGACCTCAAAAGATCATCTAGCCTAATACCCCTGCCACAGCAGGAACCCCTAGACCAAGTCATACAGGAACACATCCAGGTGCATTTTAAGTGTCCCCAGAGAAGGAGACTCTACAACTCCCCTGGGCAGCCCCTTCCAGTGCTCTGTCACCCTCACCATGAAGAAGTTCCTTCTCAGATTGATGTGGAACCTCCTCTGTTCCAGCTTACACGCATTGCCCCTTGTCCTATGATTAGATGACACCGAGCAGAGCCTGGCTCCATCCTCCTGACACCCACCCTTTGCATATTTATAAACATTAATGGGGTCTCCCCTCCGTCTCCTTTTATGTTTAACTACATATTTCTGTATTTCCCTATATATTTCCTGTATTTTCCCTATATATACCACACAAGTTTCATTACAATAAACCAATTCTGTTTAGTTCCAATGGACAGAACAGTCTGCAGAGTTCTTATATATTTCTATATTTACCTACATCTTTCTATCTTTACATACGTATTTCTATATTTCCCTATATATTTCTCCATTTACCACACAAGTTTCACTACAATAAACCAATTCTGCCTAATCCCAATGCACAAAACAGTCTGGAGTTAATGCAGATCCCATGTATTTCTATCTTTACCTATGTATTTGTATCTTTACCATACAAGTTTCACAATATTAATCCAATTCTGTTTAGTCTCAACAGACAAAACAGCCTGGAGTTGATGCAGCTGCTGCCGCATCAATTTATCTGACGACGATAAATGTGAAGACCATATGTAAGACGAGCATGTCAGGCGAGAACAGGCCACAGAAAACTGTTTGCTTGGTGATTGGTTTTGATTTTGTGGAAAAACCTTCCTGAACACTAAAACAGTTTAAAAATCCCCCGGAGTCCAAAAGGAGAAAACCCCAGCAAAGAGAAAAAAGCCGTTCATTGAAATAAGAGCTGAATTAAATACAGCCAAGCCTGTAAACATTGCAAGGCTCTCTTCAGCAGCTCAGTTTCCCAATTAACTTCCCAGCACACGGAGCCAGCTGGCAAGCGAAGCAGGGGATAGTTTTCCAGGTTAATTAGCATACCAATTACCATATCATACCACACTTATTAGAGGCCAGCTAAACAGACTTACATAACCCATGTGTTTTCTAGACTGCTGGCCAGGCTAGACAGGACCAGTGTCAGGAATCTCCTCTTATTCACACATCTGCCTTCAAACGTGGGCTGGTTTTTCATCTTTTAAGCAGGTAAACAACTCCAAGAAAGGGACCTGGGGGGTCCTGGTGGCCAACAGGATGACCATAAGCCAGCAATGGGCCCTTGTCAGCAAGATGGTCAATGGCAGGCATCCTGGGGTGGATTAGAAGCAGGATGGTTGGTGGATCAAAAGAGGTTCTTCTCCCCCTCTACACTGCCCTGGTGAGACCACATCTGGAATCTTGTGTCCAGTTCTGGGTCCCTCACTTCAAGAAGGACACCGAACTGCTAGAGAGAGCCCTGTGTACAGCCACAGAGATGATGAAGAAAGTAAAACACCTCCCTGATGAAGAAAGGCTGAGGGAGCTGGGTCTCTTTAGCTTGGAGAAAAGGAGACTGAGTGGTAATCCCATTAATGTTTATAAATATATGAAGGTGTCACGAGGATGGAGCCAGGCTCTGCTCAGTGTCATCTAGTGATAGGACAAGGAACAACGAGTGTCAGCTGGAACAGAGGAGGTTCCATATCAATATGAGAAGGTACTTCTTGCTAGTGAGGGTGTCAGGGCACTGGAAGGGGCTGCCCATGGTGGGTTGTGGAGTCTCCTTCTCTTACAGATGTTTAAAACCCACATGGCCATGTTCCTCTGGCTGGGGCGGGCCTGGTGAGTAGGCCCACTCGTTGTCAGGACTGGAGGGGCAGACAGATGCGGCGCGACCTCTCCCGCGTCGCGTACCGCATGGTCGTGGGGCACCCAGCGCTAAATCACTCGTAGATGACCGGATTCTTGGTCAGGGTTTCGTACATAGCAGAGCAGTTCCCTCGCTGTGATCTATTGAGAATCCGCCCTTGACACAAGCTTTTGGTTTTTTTGGTTGACAGAGCACTGGAGGGTTTGTGGAGTCTCCTTCTCTGGAGAGGTTTGGAGCCTGCCCGGACATGTTCCTGTGCAACTTGATCTGGAGAGTCCTGCTGTGGCGGGGGGGGGGATTGGACTGGATGATCTTTTGAGGTCCCTTCCAATCCCTAATGTTCTGTGATCCTATGGTCATACCTCCTCATGCATCAGGACAACAAGCAAATGTGAAGGGCATGAAGAGCCATGAGATGCGCAACTGCGTAAAGTTCCACAGGCAAAACAGCAGTGCAGCGAGCCAGCCTTGCGTAATGGCGTGTCATCTGTACTGGGAGCAGCTGCAACAACACCCTGCTTATGGAAAACTCATGAGTCACACACAAAAAACACCACTTGGTGAGTGCTTTTTACTTTCTGGTCAGCTACTGTGCATTTTCTAAAATCAAAACTTGCAGTTGCCACCTCATTTATTTCACCCACACACCAGATTGTCCTAGGAGCAACAGTAATGTCCTATTCTTTCACAAAGGTGCAGGGTTTGGGGTTTCTTTTGGGTTAGTTTACTCGTGAGGTTTTTTTGGTTATCCTTTGTTATTAACGTAGGGAATAAAGAAATAGCTGATCTTAGGTGAATTCTGAAGTGTATTTCCATGTAAACCACTACACATTCCTATTACTTTGAGGCTGTTCTTGATACACACTGAAGGACACACTGGTAACACCTTCACATTTTCAGCAGTTTGTTTTGCTCACATGAGAGACTTTTATGATGTTTGTGCTCTAAAACCCATTCATAAAACAGCACCTCAGGCCAGTGTGTCCAGGACAACAATAGCCCACTGCTCCATTTCCTGCACCATGCCAACCAAAGAATTCAGGAACTCTACAGCTTCCTCTATTGCCTCTCTTAGCATTAAATGGCACCATGACACAAAAGAAAACCAGCTCACTGAAAAGTGCTAGAGCTATCCCTAATTTATTTCCCAAATAATGCTTTTGTGGGGCTACAGGCAGCATTGCATGAACTCAAATTACAAATTGTAGGCTGACTGTGAGATTCCACCTTCCTCAGGTTCACAGTGTCTTCTGTAAGAACCCTGAAGAGTGGGACAAGGGGAGAAACTGAGCCAACATGGAAGCTGTGCTGGGTCAACTGCTGTGCCCAACTTCGGATACTGCCCATAAACACTCCATCACTGACTGAAGAACATGAAAGAAACTTCTTTGTAAAACTAA
This sequence comes from Rhinopomastus cyanomelas, assembly GCA_013400115.1. NCBI lineage: Eukaryota > Metazoa > Chordata > Aves > Bucerotiformes > Rhinopomastidae > Rhinopomastus > Rhinopomastus cyanomelas. Next base: position 193,052 of record VXBP01001791.1, on the reverse strand, counting down.
CCACCAGGATGTAAAACCAAATAATCAAATCCAAAGCTGTGTCCACACCTGCAGCATTTGGGTCACCAAATAACATCATCATAGACCATGGCCTCAAGTGCTTTAGGTTTTTAAACACCTCCAGGGATGGGGTCTCCACCATCTCCCTGGGCAGCCTGTTCAAGTGCCCAACTACTCTCTCAGGAAACAACTTCTTCCTAAGATCCAATCTAAACCTCCCTGACGCAACTTGAGGCCATTTCCCCTCATCCTATTATTAGGAATTTGGGAGAAGAGGCCAGCACTAGCCTCACCACAACCTCTTTTCAGGTAGTTGTAGAGAGCAAGAAGGTCTCCTCTCAGCCTCCTCTTCTCCAGATTAAATAACCCCAGCTCCCCCAGCCACTCTTCACAGGGCCTTTTTTCCAGAGCTCTCCCCAGCCTCATTCTCTTCCCTGGCCCTGCTCCAGCACCTCAATGTCCTTCTGATACTGTGGCACCCAAAACTGGAATCAGTACTCAAGGTACAGTCTAAGGAATGCTGAGGCCCCCCTGCAGCGCACACAGGATAACCAGGTGATCAGGTCTAGTCAGTATAGATTTGTCAAAGGCAATTCCTGCTTGATGAATGCTGTCTCCTTCGAGAGAGGTTCTTCTCCCCGTCTACTCTGCACTAGTGAGACCACATCTGGAGTATTGTGTCCAGTTCTGGGCCCCTCAGTTCAAGAAGGACATAGAGCTGCTGGAGGGAGTCCAGCGTAGAGCAATAAAGATGATGAAGGAAGTAGAACACCTCCCTTATGAGGAGAGGCTGAGGGAGCTGGGTTTCTTTACCTTGGAGGACAATGAGGGGTGACCTCATTAATGTCTATAAATATGTGAGGGGTGGGCGTCAGGAGGATGGACCCAGGCTCTTCTCAATGTTATCTGGTGATAGGACAAGGGGCAATGGGTACAAGCTGGAACATAGGAGGTTCCACATCAATATGAGAAGGAACTTGTTCCTGGTGAGAGTGACAGAGCCCTAGAACAGGCTGCCCAGAAGGGTTGTGGAGTCTCCTCATAGGATCGTAGGATGTTAGGGGTTGGAAGGGACCCAAGAGATCATCGAGTCCAACCCCCCTGCCGGAGCAGGACAAAACTATCTAACACAGATCACAGAGGAACACATCCAGGCGGGCCTTGAAAGTCCCCAGAGAAGGAGACTCCACGACCTCCCTGGGGAGTCTGTTCCAGTGCTCCGTGACCCTCACAGTAAAGAAGTTCCCCCTTGTGTTGAGGCGGAACCTCCTCTGCTGCAACTTACACCCATTGCTCCTTGTCCTATCACAGGGAGCAAGTGAAAAGAGCCTGTCCCCCGCAACGTCTCCTCTGGAGACGTTTAAAACCCACCTGGATATGTTCCTGGGTGACTTCGTCTAGGTGATCCTGCTGTGGCATGGGGATTGGACTGGATGATCTTTTGAGGTTCCTACAGATCCCTAATGATTCTATGATTCTATTTAGTGGATAAGGGAAAGCTGTGGAGAAGGTCCCCTCGAAGTCTCCTCTTCTGCAGGCTAAACACCCCCAGCATGGAACTGTTTTCTGTGCATTCCTGCTTCATCTATTTTATAATCCATGCTCTGCCACAAGGTTTTAAAATATATTACCCTCGAGCATGACGAAGGACTTCTGCTAGAAAGCATTCAGCCACAAAAGGTCCCCAAAGGGATCTGGAATCAAGCCCTGGAAGTCAGGCAGTGAACCACAGAGAACTATTGAAAGAGAGAAGACAATCGAATAACCCAACCACAGCAATTCTTCCTTCAGAGAAAGGAGGGGCACAACAGCAACCAGGAAATTACAAATCATGTCGGGGACAGAATTTTAAAGTGACAACTTCCAGCTGTAAGGGCAGAAACCTTTCCTTTTATACACCCTGGTTGTATTCAGCTTCTCCTCCAAGTCTGTTCAAAATTACATAAAGAAGCGCAACAGGGTTGGTGAAGGGTCTGAAGAACAAACCTTGTGAGGAGTGGGTGAGGGAGCTGGGGCTGGTTAGTCTGGAGAGGAGTAAGCAGCTCATCTCTTCTCAAAAGTACCCATCAATAGGACAAGAGGAAATGGCCTCAAGCTGCCTTGGGAAGTTCAAGTTGGCCATGAGGAGAAGTTTCTTCCTGGAAAGGGCCATCAGGCTGCCCAAGGAGGGGGTTAAATTGCCATCCATGGATGCGTTTCACAGTTGTGGAAATCTGGAGCTCAGAGACAGGGTTTAGCAGTGGTCTGGGTACAGTTGGGTTCATGGTTGGACTTTACAATGTTAAAGCCCTTTTCCAACATAACTGATTCTGTGAATTCAGAAGATGCTGAAGTTTCTAAAAATGTAAACAGTTTGCGTGAAGAAACTTCACAGTTAAGAAAGAACTTGCAAACATGTTGCACAAGTCCTGAAGCTCTGACTCAGACCATGAACAAAGTGATGGAGCTAAAAACCTTTCTGATACCTTGATCCTAGCTGTTATATATTCAGATCAGCAAATCTTTAGGACTTATTTATGCATTGACCATGTGAGGGGACTGGGGAGGAAGAACTTCAGCAGAAAGTCCACAGAGATGTTCTTGAGGTGATTAGTACCCTGGTCTGGCCACTGTGGTGATGTTAGGTCCTGGGAGCTTTGAGGTCTCTTCCAGACTCAAAAATTCTGTGATTCTTTAAGGTTTAAAAGATGAAAAAGCAAATGGGCACTGTGAAAATCCAGCCTGTGAACAGCTGCACTTTGGAAACCATCGTTGTGTACGAAGAGTTTTCTGCTCTTACTCCTTTTCTATCTTCATTTAATCTTTCTCTGCATTTATGACTACCTGACAAACTTATATCCTAAGCCTACCAAAACACACCTCTTTTTACTCCCCTTTGCTTTGCTGCAAACACTTCAGAACATCCAGGATCACCTTAACTTATCATCTGTCTAATAAGATTATGCTGTTTGCCAGGAGCTGCAGTGGCACTGACTGCACACAGCATTTGAGCAGATCTCATCCCGTGTGAAGAGAACAGGGAGACAAAAGCAGAGCCACCCCACTATCCCACATGCCCAGTTTTCCAGTCCCTGCACACACTGAGGTGCCCTTGCTGTACAAGAAGAAAGAATTCCTACATGTGGTAAAAGAAACCTGGGTGAACATACAGCAGAACATGTCCTCGCTTGCAAACAAGCTGCGCTTTCTGGTTTTCCATCGGCATTTAAACAGTGTGTGCTTCAGACCAGAACATCTAAACCTTTCTATCTTTACATCCTTGTTAGGCAATGTTTTTTCCTCACCCTACCAGTTGAAGAGGCAGCCAGTGACCGCAGTGAACCCCACCACAGAGAGACCACTCCCAAAGGTGCTTGTCTCACACAGATGCTCCTGTGTCTTCCCTCCAGCGCAAAGGCTGTAGTGGCTCTCATTTGGGCAGTTCCTTCCTTTCACCAAATTAATTCACTTCAGTCCCCAAAGAGCCAAAATGTCACAGCTTGGTCAGGATGAAATGCAGCTTCATTGCTGAGCCTGGCCACAGCTGCTCGTTGGCTAGCTATATTAATGAGGTAACCCCTCAGTCTCCTTTTCTGCAAGCTAAAGAGACTCAGCTCCCTCAGCCTCTCCTCATAAAGGAGGTGTTCTACCCCACTGCAGTCACAGGTAGGTAAAACTATTGGGTCAACTTTTAGGCTAAAGCTTCTGTTAGAGAACAGTCACAGCGACCAACTTATTTCTCTCAGTGGTGTGAGCTTTTAATTAAGTTGAACCAACCAAGTCTCTTGATCCTTGTATTTACAGGCTTGGTAAAGCTCCCATGTCCAGCCAGGCTTGCCCAAATCACAGAATTAAACAGCCTCCTTGGCTGAGAAGAGTCACCTTTACACTGTGCAAACCAACTGCTGCATCTCACAGTTTAAACTTGGAGACTGGTTTGGTTTTTACATTTCAAATCCATTATTACACAAGACAACGCCAGGCATTTTTAACACGCTCACACCCCCCCACACCAGAGTTTGCCCCCAAAGCAGATCTGACATTCCACAATCCTTCCTATTCCAGCTTTTGTATTCCTGGCTGCAGGTAGAGTATTTATCTACTTCCCACAAAGCAATCTTAGCATGCTGTGGCAACCGATTACACAGGAATGCAGGCACTATGCCAGCACTGCTGTTCTATACTGAAACAGGAGCAAAAAGGGAGAGCTCTGCTTGAAGTGCTGAGATCTGGTATCTCCCCTGCGGTTTCCCTACCATTAGGCACTTTTGCATGGTGGTGACACCAAGAAATGCTTCCCAACAGGCAAATTCCTCAAAGTGTATTGTGGAAGGGCTGGGAGCAGCGAAGAGGGAGTTGACTGCAGCACCTTATCAAGGTAGAGCTATGGTCACAGAACAGCTGAGCTGAGAAAGAGGACATAAGTTCACAACCACTAACTCGTTCTTTCCTTAGTGATTCTCTCCTAACTCTGAAATATACCACAAGTACATTGTAAAGGAAAGGCATCGAAACAAGGACACCTTGAAAACCAGACTGTATTGCTCGTTTCGCTTAAAAATAGTCAATTCACTAAAACAAGGGATACAGCAAATCAATGACACAACAGCCTGCTTCCCTGGAAAGAGCTGCCTGTCATCAGAGTTTTACAGGAGAAATTAATTTGAAATCGATTCTTCAAGCAATGCTGCAAGCTTATTCTAGCTCCCTATCCAAATGAAGTCAATGAACTACTTGGTTTTATCATAGAATCACCATGGCTGGAAAGGACTTCCAGGATCATCAAGTCCAGCTATGAGCGAAACCTTTATATATATTTCTAACTCTTGAGCTGATGCAGTGATCAGTAACAAAGGTAATGACCCCCACTGCAGACGGCTTGTTCTAAATTACACCTGCATAACACACTCAGTTCATATTACTTAATCTGAACTGCTTTCTGAGTACAAAATGCACCCTGTTGTGAGCAGGTAAGTGGCCTGCTGGCCCACAAGAGCTTTCTGGATGCAACAGCAATATTTACACATGCTGAATGCACTCAACCCTCACCTGATCTTTGGAATCAAAGTACAAACCCTGGCCTCTCCCACACAGGCTTCCCCATTATAAAAGCTACAATTTCACGTACACTATCTGTCCTTTGCAAAAATGCGGTGGGGATTCAACTTCAGCATGCAACGGGAATGAACTGTCAAAGCTACCCAAAAACCTCACTGAAATTGCTAACAAGGTACCTAACCTCCAGCTGGGGTACGTTCATGCAGAAGCGTACAGCCCCCCTTTTGAAGCTTGTTTTGGATGAGGTGTTGAGAGATGTGGTTTAGGGGTGAACTTGTAAGGTAGAGTAGATGGTTGGATGCGATGATCCCAAGGGTCTTTTCCAACCAGAGTGATTCTGTGATTCTGTAATGGGATGGCTCAGAACAAGGCAAACAGCAGCAAAGCTATGACAGCAATGCAGAGACTGGAGGAACCTAAAAATAAATAAGAGAGTGGAAGGGGTATCCTTATGAGATCTGGCATCTTAAAAGGCATTTTTAAGATCTGACATCTCTAAAACAATGAGTGAAGCTTTTTTCAAGGAATTAGAACAGAGGCAGGAAAATTAAAAAGTAGAAGGACGGGTGATGTTCTCATTCATACAGATTCCATACTAGACCATTCAAATATAAAGGAATAGGGTTAGGCCATCAGTTACTATGAAATACAAGACGGGTACTTGGGGTGGTTTTCTTTGTTGGGGTTTGTTTGGGATTTTTTTTAAAGGCCCTTTGAAGTTTCTGCATCTTCTGTGGGTTTCCATTCATAAATATTAGATAATATGATTTCATGCTGAGGCTGAACTGTTTCCTTGACAGCACTGCTGGAATACAGTCTCACACAACGTTATCTGCACAGCTGGGTGAGGAGTCAGATGCAGCTCATTAAACTACTTGGCATTTTCCTACTGCTGACGTTGTCATTTCTTTCTCCAGCATAAAACTCAAATGCACAGGGTACAGACAGCTGACTAACAGCAACCACCCAGACACATACTATTACGCAGATACTGGTGGATGATCAGACACCAGAGCAGAACGGACTGCCCAGGGCAGTGCTTGTGCCTGTGCTGATCTGGGGCCTTGGAGGAGCACCCAGTGTTAAGTCCTCATTAAACACAAGGTGTTCTCTGCTGCCATGATTCATGTTCAGCCTGGAGAAGAGGAGACTCGGGGGACCTTCTTCTCTACAACTCCCTGAAGGGAGGTTGTAGACAGGTGGGGGTCGGGCTCTTCTCCCAGGCAACTAGTGACTGGACAAGAGGCCAGGGACTGAAGCTGCCAGGGAAGGATTAGGTTGGATGTTAGGAAGCTCTTCCTCATGGAAAGGGTGATCAGAGCCTGGACTGAATTGCCCAGGGCAGTGGTAGAGTCCCCATCCCTGGAGGTGTTGAAGGACAGCCTGTTTGTGGCCCTTAGTGCCCTGGTGTGGCCATTGTGGTGATGTTAGGTCCTGGGCTGGGCTGGATGAGCTCAGGGGGCTTTTCCAGCATCAGTCATTCTGTGATTTTGTAATTACAAATCTAGCAATCAATACAGAAAGGTGACGACAGTACAGTAGGAGCTGAACAGTCTGTGACAATTTCACTAACACTTACGAATCAGGGAAGAGTAAGAAGCATTCACAGTGTAGATCTCCCTGTAGGCAAGATCCCCCACTTCAAGAATGGTTCCTGAAGTGGTTGAGCACCACCAAAAAAAGATAAAGGTACTGATTTCTCTAACTGCAAAGAAAAATGTAAAATGAATCATTTGAAAAAGTACCTCAAAGTTCCTACACAAACTCAACCCAAATTGTAATTAAGCCACAAAGTATCTTAGAGGACTCTGTTAAGTCTCGTAAGAGGCTTAGGCTCTGTTGTGAAAGCCAGGTCTAAATGTTTAGGTTTTCTGCAGCACTGTTGACATGGTACACACACAGACAGCACTGCACTAGCACTGATCTCATGGTTATTTTCTCAGTCAGAATACAGCACAAATGCCTTGGTAAAATTGGAAAGGCTGTTTAGCACGTTGTTCTAAATGTTAAAAGAGAACATCACCCTTTGAACAACAGAATCACAGAATCATCCTGGTTGGAAAGAACCTCCAGGGTCATCAAGTCCAGCCCTCATCCCAACACCTCCCTAACGCTTAGACCATGGCCTCAAGTGCTTTAGCTACCCATTTGTTGGACACCTCCAGGGATAAGGACTCCACCTACAACAAACTACAGAGACAAAACTATAGTGGTTGGCCATTTGGAAAAAAAACAATCTGAGCAAACACCACCCCTTCCCCCCACCCCCTCAAAAAAACCAACCCCATAAACAGAGTGGCTGTGGCCCTTAGTACTCTGCTCTGGCCTGTGTGGTAATGTTAGGTCACAGGCTGGGCTGGATTAGCTCAGAGGACTTTTCCAGCCTCAGTGATTCTGTTATTCACCATCTACATACAAGTAGAAATAAAGGAAAAGTAAGTATTTGGTATTACTAGGCAAACGCCTTTGATTATATAGGAAATTATTGTTTTAAACATAGAATCATAGAATTGTAGAGCCACATACACCACTTTAGTAGCATGGTCTGCATCAAACAAAATCCTGTGGGAGGCAACCTAGATTGGAGCTCTTTCCGCATTTTAGTTCCTGCTCTCCCATAAGTAAAAATACCTGAGCCATCAGCACTAGAGCGGTTTCTCTAACATAAAGAAAAGATGTTAACTCCATATTAATGGTGTGCAATTGTCTGATGGTGATGTTTTGCACTGGTTGACTAATTTCCTACAATTATTTTCAGCAGAAAAGATATCTATTATTTTAGTAAGATCTATGTTATTTTCATGAAGCTCTCAGCAATATTTTAGGAAACCATGGCTATACATGGCTTAGATCACAGAATCAGAGACAAATCTAGGTTGAAGTGATCTCTGGAGATCATCAGGTCTAACTGGTCTTGAAAGCAAGGTTTTGGAATAGATTTTCCTAGTCCCATCAGGTCAAACCTTAAATATTTCCAGCAAGGAAGACTTCATCACTTCTCTAAGCAATCTATTCCTGGAATTAATAGTCCTCAAGGTAAAGGTTCTTTTGTTCCCCTTATATCCAGACATCCAATTAAAAAGATGCAAACAAACAACAAACTCCAAGACAACACAACACCACAAAACCCCTTCAAATAAAAGAAGCAATAAATAGGTCGTTTAGTACACTAACAACTCCATCATCAAATCCAAGCACACCAACCTAATGCATTGCACTGTGTGATAACACAAGCTAAGTATGAAGTCTGAGATCTCTGTATTGTGGAAGCTACCCAACACCAGATGACTGTCATGTCTTAACACATTCAATGCACCAGGAACAGAAGTTAAGCACTAGAAGTTAATGTCTGTGGAATACTTAATTAACTACAGTTTATAATGTATGTGACAGCTTAAGTAATTTCTTTAACATTGAAGTGCTTGAGAGAGTCCAGTGCAGAGCCACAAAGATGAGGAAAGGCTGAGGGAGCTGGGTGTCTTGAGCTTAGAGAAAAGAAGACTGAGGGGTGAGCCCATTAATGTTAATAATTCTCCCCCTCTACTCTGCCCTGGTGAGACCACACCTGGAGTATTGTGTCCAGTTCTGGGCTCCTCAGTTCAAGACAGATGTGGAGCTGCTGGAGAGAGTCCAGTGTGTAGGGCAATGAGGATGATGAAGGCGGTGGAGTACCTCCCTTAAGAGGAGAGGCTGAGGGAGCTGGGTCTCTTTAGCTTAGAGAAGAGGAGACTGAGGGGTGACCTCATTAATGTCTATAAATATTTGAAGGGTGGGTGTCAGAAGGATGGAGCCAGGCTCTTCTCAGTGTCATGCAGTGATAGGACAAGGGGCAATGGTTGTAAGCTGGAACATAGAAGGTTCCACATCAACCTGAGAAGGAACTTCTTCACAGTGAGGGTGACAGAGCACTGGAACAGGTTGCCCAGGGTGGTTGTGGAGTCTCCTTCACTGGAGATGTTCAAGACCTGCCTGGATGTGATCCTGTGTGACTTGGTCTAGGTGATCCTGCTGTGGCAGGCAGATTGGACTAGATGATCTTTCGAGGTCCCTTCCAATCCGTAATGATTCTATGGTTCTATGAAAGTGCAGGTGTTAGGAAGATGAAGCCAGGCTCTGCTCAGTGGCACCCAATGATAGGACATGGGGCAAAGGGTGTGAGCTGGAACAGAGGAGGTTCCTCATCAATATGAGATGGAACTTCTTCCTAGCGAGGGTGACAGAGCACTGGAAGGGGCTGCCCAAGGGGGTTGTGGAGTATCCGTCTCTGGAGACATTTAAAACCCACCTGGACATGTTCCTGTGTGACTGGATCTAGGTGGTCCTGCTCTGGCAGGGGGATAGGACTAGATGATCTTCTGAGGTCCTTCCAGTCCCTAACATTCTGTAATTCTGTAATTTAACTGGGTAATCTATCAGTGATCCCTCTCAGTAGCTACTTCTGGCACTGCTGTACAGAGCCACACTGGCATACCAAGATACCTCTGATTACATCCACACTACTACTCTCCTCATGGTGAATCTGAGGCTGATACCTTATCAAACCTGAGCTCCTCCTCTCTTCTGCTGTCAGACACCAAACCCCACACATACTTTCATACTGCCAGTCCCCTCTCTCATCTTGCCCAGCCACTAGTTAGAGGATGTAGAATGAGGCAATGTAGGTGGTAGCTGAACCCAAGTGCAGCACCTGCTCAGTCATTTCCCTGTGGGCAAACGAACACATTCACCTGCTGGGCACCACACTGAAGCCCTAACCTTAAGGCAGGCACCTACCAAGCTGGTTAAAGAGTTCACAGCTTAATGTCTTTAAGACATCTCTATTGTATTTTTTTTTATAAAATGTGTTGAAACCAAGCAACAGAGTTGGACATTACTGGCTGTGGGATGGACAACCAGTTTGCTCTTCAGACAACAGACTGAGCAGTTGAACATTCGTTTGCCTCAGCGCCAGTTTAGGTCACCTGACAGCACATCCAGCTTAAAAGTCCTGAAGAAACAAACTTTAACCACATTTACCTGTCACACATCATCTGCCAACAGAGATCCCAGCAGATGGCAAGGACGTAGCCTAATAAAGCCAGACATATCACACTGCCTGACCTTGTCTGCTGGCAAGAGGCACGTTTGCTGACTGCCTTGAAGCTGCCATCTAATCAGTCCGGTAAAACAGGCTCCTTTTATTACCAGTGTTAAGAGTTCAACTTTGCCTTATAACAACACACGGTTGTAAAGCCAGTTTTCCTCCTCACCGCCAGAAAAAAAGCAAATGAGCAGCAGTGAAGGGCGTGAGCCATCTCTAACTGTGCCAGGCCAGTACACAGTTCTGTCCCCAGGGCAGTGGAGGACCACTCAGAGTCCTTCACCTGAGAAGGGGTAATGCAGTGCACCAATACTGGTTGGGAGACAATCTACTGAAGAGCACTTCCATGAGGAGGGATCTTGGAGTTCTTGTGGACAAGAAGTTCTCCATGGAACAGCAATGTGCTCTTGTGGCCAAAAAGGCCAATGGAATCCTGAAATGGATCAAGAAGGGTGTGTCCAGCAGATCAAGGGAGGTTTTTCTCCCTCTGTACTCTGCCCTAGTGAGGCCACATCTGGAATATTGTGTCCAGTTCTGGGCTCCCCAGTTCAAGAGGGGCAGAGATCTGATTAAGTCCAGCACAGGGCCACAGAGATGATTAGGGGACTGGAGCACCTGCCTTATGAGGAAAGATTGAGAGACCTGAGACTCTTCAGCTTAGAGAGGAGAAAATTATGAGGGGACTTAATCACTGTCTATAAATCCATGAAGGCTGAGTGTCAAGAAGAAAGACGTAGCCTCTTTTAACTTGCGCCCTGTGACAGGACAAGGGACAATGGATATCAGAGCACAAGAAGATCCATCTCAATAGGAGGGAAAACTTTACTGTAAGGGTGACTGGAAGGGGCTGCCCAGGGAGGTTGTGGAGTCTCCTTCTCTGGAGACTTTTCAGACCAATCTGGATGTGTTTATGTGTGGCTCATCTTACGTTTTATGACTCTGCTCAAGCAGAGGGGTTGGACTCAATGACCCCTGGAGGTCTCTTCCAACCCTAGCAGTCTGGGTATCTGTGTGTAACTGACCCAGAGCTGCAGCCATCAATACAACTGAGGTCACACCTACAGGAACACCCACAATCTGCTTTTGTAGAAAAATTTATAAGGATCAGCAAACTCTCTTGAGATTAAAAACAAATTCAACTGAGTAGTGGAGGAGATGAAACAAAGTTTGATGCTGAAGTTAACACATTCTGTTCACAAATCTTTGGGGGATGGGAGGCAGAGGAGAGGAAAAAAGGTTAAAAAACAAAATCAACTTTTGCCTTTGGTAAATCAAGAAGCGTTGGACACTGGGCAGGTTAAGAAACGTGCTGATTGAGATTCTTCATCCCAGCTTGCTCTGACACCCAGAAGAGACATTTCAAACCAGTTCTCTTCTAGTGGGAAAGCTCTACTTCATGGGTAATTAGAAAAAGAGCAAACACCGATGACCCCAGTGCACAGATGTGCCACTACTCCCAGTCAGTCAAACATAGCACACACTGGTCAACCAGTAACAGAGTTCATACTGATAATAGTAACTCTGGAGAGTACCGGGTGGCAGGGCTCACTTTAGACCTCAATGCACCAGATGGCAGAGGCACACTTCTTAAGACCATGACTTTTTACATGGGTGGTAGCAAGAGGACAGGGGAAAAGGGTTACAGACCTGAAGAGAGGAGATTGAGGCTGGACAGGAGGAACCAATTCTTTCCTGTGAAGGTGGTGAGATGCTGGAACAGGTTGCCCAAGGGAGTTGTGGGTACCCCGTCCCTGGAAGTGTTCAAGGCCAGGTTGGATGAGGCCCTAAGTAACCTGCTCTAGTGAAGGTGTCCCTGCCTGTGCAGGGGGATTGGAACCAGATGACCTTTAAGGTAGCTTCCTGGCTATTCTGTGATTGTATGATTCAATTAATTAATCTCTGCAGAAGCTACTAGAAAAGCATGTTAACTAACCAAACTCCTTTTAATTAAGGGCCAGAGTCCTCCCTTGCAGCCAAATGAAAAGAGGTAACACATTTCCTTAGATATTCAATTACTTTAAAAACATAACTCCTCTACCAGGGTTTTGCTCAAAGAGAACAGGTTGTTTGTTGGGTTGGGTTTTTTTGATAGATATTATATATACACCATGCTTTCAGCATCAAGAATGACACAAATAACAGTGAGTTATACTCCTGGGGAATTACTTTTATTACTAAGTCTGTTTATAATATATCCAGCATCACATTCCAGTGATTCATGCTGTCTGATTACCACAAAACCTTTGATAGCTCACAAGTCAGACACATCTGGTTAGAAACCAAGCAAAGGCAGATAAGTGACACCTACTGTAAAGCCAAACATACCGCTATCCCAGGATCTAAAGCCAATACACTCAGCTCAATATAAATGACTGAGTAATGAGCATGGTTTACCAATTTACCACAGATTTTAAACCACTCTCTAATTGTGGTCTTCTGGTCACATCGATAACAGGAAATAATTAAGTTTACATTACAGAACAGTGTTAAATGTTCTTCCACCACATCAGACTGAAAGAATTTCACCATTAATAGGAGAAAAAAAATAATCCCCCAAAGAGAGAGGCAGGAATGTGTTCCAGCAGCCAGGCCCCGGTGAAAACCTGGACCAGGGTTTTCCTCTACACTTGGGTAACAAAACAAGCAGCCCTTGGAAAGGGGCAACAAACTTCTTCCTAGAATGAACAGTGAAACACTTGGATGATAAAGAACAGAGTCTCTCAGCTTCACTGGAGTGGTTAGAAATAAGAATGTAAAGTCACCTTCACATTACATAATACATTGATAGGATTGGGGAAGAAGCTATGCAAAGCACTGCACTTGTGCTTAAGCATTTACCAAAGGTGATACAGAGTAAAATCACAACAGAGCCTTCCCTTACTATTAAGCACATAGGTAGTCTCACTGAAAGATGTCAAAGATCCTACACAAAATACCTGTCAATAGGCAGTGAGGCTATTATAGTAATTCACCAGAAACAGATGCTATTGTTACAGCTGTCTGTTAGCATTAAGCTGTCACACAGGTGTTTCCTTCACCTTGGAAAATCCATGATGCAAGCCTGTGCACTGAGCTGCAACGAAGTATGATGATTCCTATTCATTCCAGGGAGCTACTACCCCATGACACACAAAATGCATAGGCTAGAAGCAGAATGCTCTTAGTCATAGAACCACAGAATCATCATAACTGGAAAGGACCTCCAGAATCATCAAGTCCAGCCCTAGGCCCAACAGCTCCCTAACCCTTAGACCATGGCCTCAAGTGCTCTAGCTACTCGGTTTTTAAACACCTCCAGGGATGGGGACTCTATCATCTCCCTGGGCAGCCTGTTCCAGTCACCAGCCACTCCCTTAGGAAAGAACTTCTTCCTAACGCACAATCTAAATCTCCCTTGATGCAACTTCAGGCCATTTCCTTGAGGCCATTTCCCCTCATCCTATCATTAGGAATTTGGGAAAACAGACCAGCACCAGCCTTGCCACTTCCTTTTAGGTAGTTGTAGACAGCAATAAGGTCTCATCTCAGCCTCTTTTCTCTAGACTAAATAACCTTAGTTCTCTCAGCCATTCTCTATAAAGCCTGTTTTCTAGACCTCTCCCTAGCTGCCTTGCCCTTCTCTGGCCCTACTCCAGCACCTCAATGTCCTTCTGATAGTGGTGCCCAAAACTTGACCCAGTACTCAGTACAGAGTACAGGGGCACCATCTCCTCCCTACTCCTGCTGGTTACTCTATTCCTGATCCAAGGTAGGATGCCACTGGCCTTCTTGGCCACCTGGGCACCCTGCTGGCTCCTGTTCAGCCAGCTGTCAGCCAACACCTCTAGGTCCGTCTCTGCCAGGCAGCTCTCCAGCCACTGCCCCCAGCCTGTAGCTGCTGCGGGTTGTTGTGACCGAAGTGCATGACCTTGGCACCTCATCCTTTTGGCCTCAGCCCATCGCTCCAGCCTGTCCAAACCCATCTGCAGTACCTAATTAAGGGCTTCTTAATTGAATAGCAATGGCACACTCACATGAACCATCAATTATTTGGTAGCTTTGGTCCAAAATGTCCAAAATACCACATACAGGACAGAATCAATGAAAAGTTTAAATACTTATCTGAAAAATAATGATTATATCTGCTCAGAAAAAGGCGTAAGAAAAAAGAAATCCATCATTAAACACTGAGTCACTTCCTAGTTGCCAAAAAACTGTTCCACTGTAATCTTATCTGCTCCCAGGTGCCAAATCAGCAGCTTCATTCAGATAGGTATCTTTTTCAGCAGGTGTGTGTTTTCAATATGAATAGGAAGCTTACATTATCCAACGCTGGAGAGTAAACTCAAAATCCACAGAATTTAATGCACAGAAAGCCACAGTTCATACAGCTGCTGTACTGCTAGGGTATCGCTGAGCAGCTCTGAAATCTGACAGGCATTTCTGGTCTCTCGCTGTGTCAGTAGTGTGCCCTGACTGGTGCAGTTCCACAGAATTTCCTCTGGCTTATGAAACTTTCTGGCGGCTACTTCAAAGAACAACTCTAGCCGCTGAAGTCAAACCAATCTGAAAACTAAAATAATCAGTTGTTGAAGGTTGGGGATTTTTTTACTAAAAAACCCTTCACTATGGCTCCAAATTCAACCTCCCAAACACACTTGTGTGCAGAATCAGAACCAGACTGTTATGGGTTCATACTCATAGAATCATTCTGGTTGGAAAAGACCTTTGGGATCACCGAGTCCAACCATCAACCCTACTCTACAAGTTCACCCATGAACCAGATCCCCCAACACTACATCTAAGTGACTTTTAAACATATCCAGGGATGAGGACTCAACCCCCACCCTAAGCGGCCCATTCCAGTGCCTGACCACTCTCTCCGGGAAGAATTTCTTCCTGATGTCCAGTCTAACCCTCTCCTGTTGGAGCCTGAAGCCCTTGCCTCTGGTTCTGTTGGCAATTACCTGTGAGAAGAGGCCAGCACCAACATCTCTTGAAAGATCATCTAAGTCCAACCCCCTGGCCAGAGCAGGGACTCCTGTTAATTTAAAATCCATTAAGTACAGTATCGCAAGAACTTTCACAAATGAAGGGCTGTCCAATACTTACTTACAAATCTAATTTTGTCAGTGACACCTCAAACTGCTGACTAATTCTGGAGTAAAATCCAAAGTCGCCATTCCCTCCCACCAATTGTTCCAAACAATTATAAATTACTAAAGAATTTTCCAATTACATCACTGGTTTTCAAAACTGTTAACAAACAACAGGCAGAGCCCAAGATGATGAGGTTTAACAGGGTCAAGGGTAGCTACAGGCTGGGAGAAGAGTGGCTGCAGAGCAGCCTGGCAGAGAGGGCCCTGGCAGTACTGGGTGACAATCAGCTGAACTAAGCCGGCAAGGTGCCCAGATGGCCTGGAAGGCAAATGGCATTCTGGCTTGGATCAGGAACAGATGGCCAGCAGGACTAGGGATGTCATTCTCCCTCTGTACCAGGCACTGGGTACGCCTCACACTGAGTACTGGGGGCAGTGCTGGGCCACTCACTTCAAGAAAGAGATTGAGAGGCTGAAGCAGGTTCAGAGGAGCAACGAGGTTGGGGAAGAGACTGGAGAGAAAGGCTGATGAGGAGAGGCTGAGGGAGCTGGTGGGGTTTTAGCCTGGAAGAGACTCAGGGGGGATCTTCTCCTTCTCTACAACAAGGGAGGTTGTAGTCAGGTGGGATCAGGCAACCAGCACCAGGACAAGAGGGCAGGGCCTGAAGCTGCCAGGGGAGGGTTAGGTTAGATGTTAGGAAGCCCTTTTCTCACAGAAAGAGTGATCAGAGCCTGGAACGGACTTCCCAGGGTGGAGTCCCCATCCCTGGAGGTGCTGAAGGACAGCCTGGCTGTGGCTCTAAGTGCCCTGGTCTGGCTGATGGGGTGATGTTAGGTCCTAGGCTGGGCTGGATGAGCTCAGAGGGCTTTACAGACTCAGTAATTCTGTAATTCTGTGATTCTCTCATCACTGACGTTAACAGAAAGATGGTGCTAATAAATGATTGGTTCATGAAGAACCAAGATTTAAAATTGTGTTAGGCACATGCAAGGGTGGAAATCTTAATCAAATGGCAGTAGTCTAGAGAGCACCATGCAAAGGAATGAGCTATCAGACTTCATGCATTTTATCTCCTTCAAGCCTTCTGATCATTAACAAAATCCATTTATACACTTGCCCCAAATCTAAGAAGCCAGAGACATGATAGATTTTTGAACTATGCCATAAAATAGACTTGATCCACACTGTATGCCAGGATAGTCACCAGAATTTTTATACTTATTTACTCAATAATTACAGATAAGAAGTACATGGAAAAATACCAAACTGTCCCATCCTAAAACAGCCATTGAGGAACAATCAGGACAACTTGTGCTCCCTGGGTTGTTCAAAGGTGCCTTGTTCTGCTATAGTAAACACAGACTAACACATTTCAGAACAACTACGTGAAGATAAGGTGTGGTACGTTATCTTCATGTGCTAGCTGATCTTCAGCTTGACCAAAGTACACCCTGTGCTATCTACAACCTCGAGATTTTTAATGTGTTATTTAGAACATTAGCAACTCATTCAAGAAGTTACAGAATCACAGAACATTAAGGATTGGAAGGAACTTTGAAAGATCATCTAGTCTAATCCCCCTGCCACAGCAGGACCACCTAGACCAAGTCACACAGGAACATATCCAGGCAGGTTTTAAATGTCTCCAGAGAAGGAAACTCCACAACTCCCTGAGGTAGTCCATTCCAGTGCTCTGTCACCCTCACTGGGAAGAAGTTCCTTCTCATATTGATGTGGAACCTCCTCTGTTCCAGCTTACACCCCTTGCCCCTTGTCCTATTACCATCTTCCAGACAAACCACTAGCATGAAAGCACCCACAGCAATCAAAAAACCCTCGCATGTGCTTAACTTCAGGTACATGTCCAAGTTTGCCTGCAATGAAAAGCTGTGCCCCTACCTGTGTACCATAGCTTAGCAAGTGCAATCCTCTCCCACCTGCATAGAAGTATGGGGGGGAAAAAAAAGGCAGAACACTTCTAAAGTTCCAAAAAGCATTTTATACTGATGCAAATGTAAAAATAGAAGCCAATCACATACATCTAATACAGAATGGCAAAGGTTGGAAGGGACCTTAAAGAGCATCTAGTTCCATCTCTCCCTGCAAAGACAGGGACACCTTTACTGGATCAGGTTACTCAGAGCCCCAGCCAACCAGGCCTTCAACATTGCCAGGGATGGAGCAGCCACAACTGCCTTGGGCAGCCTGTTCCAGCATCTCAGCACCCTCACAGGAAAGAATTTGTTCCTCATGTCTAACCTCAATCTCCCGTCTTCAAGTCTGGGACTCTTTACCTTGTCTTCTCACTACGCACTCATGTCAAAAGCCCTACTCCAGCTTTCCTGTAGCCCCTTTCAGATTGGAAAGCTGCTAGAAAGTCATCTAGGACCCTCCTCTTCTCCAGGCTAAACAACCCCACCTTGCTCAGCCTGTCCTCACAAGGGAGGTGCTCCAGCCCTATGATTGTTGTAGTTGTTCTTCTCTGGACACCTTCCAGGAGCTTTAAATCTTTCTCATGTTGGGGGCTCCAGAACTGGCCATATGTGGGATGAAAATGTTACGTGTTTGAAAACACTCAACAAAACCCAGTGAAAGGCCTGTCTAACCCCTAGGAGATGCCCAGTGCTGAGCAACAGGATCCACATCCACACAGCTGCGGGCAAAACAGCATAAGACTACACTGCAGTAGAAAAGCCCATGCACATCCAAGTCCCAGCTCGGTCTCTCAGCCTTGATTCATCGAGTATGTCATTCCACTCTATCACACAGCTCACCAGGGAAAAAGCCGTGGTTACTCATCACAGTTTGGTGTTAGGAACCAGTTGCTTTCCATAACACTATGCACACCAGATTAAAATCTGTCTAGGGGTGGAGGGAGAGGACAGCGGGATACCACTGAACAAGATGTCAAATCATAACCACTTCGGTGCTTCCAAGTACAAACAAAACAATATTTGACTCAGCAGTGAAATGCTTCTCTGCTGATTTCAGTTGCTTACAACTGGTTTTTGTCCAAAGCTATTTTTTAAATTCTTCAGTTAGAGGGAAAAAAAAGGTTAACAGTGTAAATAATAAATTACTTAAAAATAAAAGGAGGTTTTTCCTTCTTTCCGTGAAAGGGTAGTTTTACTCAACGCACACAGCATGTTTTGTTAGGTATTTAAAACATCCTGTTGAGGCATTCAGGCTGGGTTACGGCTACCGGCATCTGACAGAACCACTAAAACTCAAGCTGCTGCCAAACCACTGCAACTCCAGCTCTAAAGGTTGAAGCTTTTCATGATTTCACACCAATCCTACCATTTCTTCTGTTTCAGAAAATAAAGAATAAGTGAAGCTTACTACTTCAGAACTGAAACCTTTTAGCTTGCTTGATAGGTTAGGTCTGTATTACATTGCCGTAAAATCAATGGCTGGCTCAGGTTGGAATGGAACTCGGAGATATCTCCTCCAACCCCCTGCCATAGGCAGTGACACTCATCAAACGGACTTGGCTGATCAAGGCCTCATCCAGCCTGGCCTTGAACACCTCCAGGGAGGAGGCAGCCACAACCTCTCCAGGCAATCAATTCCAGATTCTCTCCACCCTTGTATTGAAGAACTTCTTCCTAAAACCTAGCCTGAACCTCCTCTCCTTCAGTTCCAAACCATTTTCCCTTGTCCTGTCACTAGATCCCCGTGGGAAAAGCCCCTCTTCAGTCTTCCTGTAGGTTCCCTTCAGGTACTGGAAGACAGGTACAAGGTTCCCCCTGGAGTCTTCTCTGCCCTAGGCTGAACAACCCCAGCTCCCTCAGCCTGTCCTCACAGAGCAAAGCAGAATCACTTTCCTTACATCCAGTTTCCTTCTTCTTGCAGAGAACTTAAAAATACCTTGATTCTGTTTTCCTTGAGTGATGAAAAATCTCTCAAATCCCTTGTAAAACTTTACTGCCTCCTATGATAACAAACACCTATAGGTTTAAATTAAGGAGGGGCTTTTGCCCCTTTTTGTTTCTGTGAACAGCCCTAAATCTCAGTGGGGAAGTTCTAAAAAGAAAAACAAGAGACCTCTATGACTGGTAAGTTACTACCTTAGTACTCCACAGCAGTGACTAGGAATAGTTATCTAACCAACCTGAGAGCACACGGGCCGCTAGAAGGGAGTTCGGAAGATAGAAGTTGGTTGTCAATAAAGATGATAGGACGTGGACAGTAATGATGAGGGTTATTACATTACCTCTTGTAACTTTCTGAACTGGTTAGTAGAGCAAGTATGCAGTGTGTTGCTTGGGCTGGATTTCTATTCCATGATGTGAGGAAAAGTTTCTGTTTCAGTCCTGGTAAAGCAACACCTTTTAGAAAGCTCCAAATTCCTTCTGCTAGAAATAGGATTAAGATCACTTCGCTGGAAGAGCTCTGGTCAATCCCAGGTTCAGCAGGGTGTTTAGTCATACTTCAAAACTTGGAACACAACTCTCCCCAACATGTACTGCTCTGAGTGCTTGTCTGAAGCCTAAACTTGCCAAGAACTGATGAAACTACAGTCAGTATGGCAGATGAGCACATGCCTGTCCCACGTGCAAGCTCTGCTGTTTCATGCGATTGCCATTTTGTCTGTAAAACTGAATCACTTGTCCACAGTTCTCTAATCTTCACACTGAGGAGAGATTTGCAGAAGTTTAACAGGAGGAAACCTAAGGAACTTCTCCACAGTGAAGGTGACACTGGAAGGGGCTGTCCAGAGGGGTTGTGGAGTCTCCGTCTCTGGAGACATTTAAAACCTGCCTGGATATGTTCCTGTGCGACTTGGTCTAGGTGGGCCTGCCATGGCAGGGGAATTGGACTAGATCTTTTGAGGTCCCTTCCTTAATGTACTGTGACTCTGTGATACTGTGATTCAGAGAAACCAAGCCAGTCAGGTTAGCCTGTTCGTAATGAACTTTGCCTAAATCAGAGGCATTGAGGACAACACATTGGTTTCAAACTAAGGGGCCTGCAGCGATTCACTACATCCCTTACAGAGTCATATGCTTTCCACGTAAATGAGCGGTGAAGATTCCTGGACAGAAGGCCTGCATTTACTAAAAGAAAAGGTGATGTTGGATGACAGCGCATGCTGAAATGAGACAACACGGCCATGTGAGAAGGCCCTCAAAGCACGCAAGTGCACCGGCCAAAGCTACAGCAACAAGAGTGCCTGAGGGAACTGGGGTTATTTGGTCTAGAGAAGAGGAGGCTGAGAGGAGACCTTATTGCTCTCTACAGCTACCTGAGGTTGTAGCAAGGCTGGTACTGGTCTCCCAAATGACTAAGGATAGGATGAGGGGAAATGGTCTCAAGTTGCATCAGGGGAGGTTTAGACGGGATATTAGGAAGAAGCTGTTTCCTGAGAGAGTGGTTGGGCACTGGAACAGGCTGCCCAGGTTGGTGGTGCAGTCACCATCCCCAGAGATGTTTAAAAAACAAGTAGCTAGAGCACTTGAGGCCATGGTCTAGGGGTTAGGGAGCAGTTGGGCTGAGAGCTGGACTTGATGATTCTGGAGGTCTTGTCCAGCCATGATGATTCTGTGATTCTGTGATCTCACAGAACAGTGAAAAGCCGGATGCATCTCTGCCTGTATCTTATCCAACTTTTTTTCTGGAAACTCATTTAAAAATACCTCCCATCCTACTGAGGAGTGCCAGATGGAGAACAAGTGTTCCAAATGTATGCCCACAGCCCAGATTTGCAAGCCAAGTCCATGAGAAACTCAGGAGCTGAATGATGTCATGGCAGTGCATTGAGCACCTAGGAGGTTTTCAAGTTTCCACTGAATACAGATGGGGACCCTTTGTTAGCACTGCTCATGTGCAATGTTTAGAAATGTAAAACACAAACACTAGCGGATAGACATGAACAGCCTTCAGCATCACAATGATTTCAGCACAGCTTAAGCCAACTGCACTATCTAAGGAAGGATAAGTATCTTCCTGAGGGAGAAGGCTCTTGAGGATTTTGAATAAGGTTTGCCAGCAGGAAGAAAAATTCAGATCTGAAACAGTTTTACAAGGCAAGCTACTGGAGAATGCTTCCTATAGTACCTGATCTCTCAGCATCTCAGTGTCATCTAATGGTAGGACAAGGGGAAATGGGTGTAAGCTGGAACAGAGGAGGTTCCACATCAATATGAGAAGGAACTTCTTCCCAGTGAGGGTGACAGAGCACTGGAATGGGCTGCCCAGAAGGGTTGTGGAGTCTCCTTCTCCAGAGACATTTTAAACCCACCTGGATATGTTCCCCTTGGTCTAGGGGATTGTGCTGTGGCAGGGGGATTGGACTAGATGATCTTTTGAGGTCCTTTCCAATCCCTGATGTTGTGGTTCTGTCATTTTCCACGCAGAAGTATGAAAAGAGGAAAGAAAAGCAATACAAAGTTCCCTACAGGACATGCAACTGAGTTTCATATTACAATGCTAATAATAAAAACAACAACTCTGAGAGCATCAGTGCTCCATGATAGGAGGGTAATAGGAGATGAAATAAATTATCTCAAGGTAAATCAGGATGGAACTTGCAGCACATCTGTTACTCCGCTCCAGTTGTCTCTGTGCTTGCTCTTTCCCCTCAGCAAACACTCCAACTGAAGAGTAACTTCCCTCCCACTCATTCACTCTTGTAATGAGGCAAGATGGTAAATACCTTCTGGTTTTTAAGCCTTGATAACTGGAAAACACTACAGCTAATGAAAAGCGTCCAAAACAACACTGTGGGGAGAGTGTTTCTCACAAGTAATAAGTGATAGGAGAAGAATAAAAGGCCTCAGGTTGTACCAGGGGAGGTTTAAGCTGGTCATGAGGAATAAACTCTTTATTGAAAGGGTGTTCAGGCCTTGGAACAGGCTGCTCAGGGAGGGATTGAATCGCCATCCCTGGATGTGTTTAAAAGCTATGTAGCTCTGGGGACTAGGGCCAAGGTTCAGCAGTGGACTTGGGAATTAATGGTTGGATTCAATGATCTTAAAGGTCTTTTCCAACATAAGTAAGTCTAAGATTCTATGATTTCTGCATTCTGCACTGCTTGGACTAAGTTGCCTAAACCCTGTCTGTCCTGTCAGCTCCAGGGTCAGAACAACTCGCTGATTTGCAGATGACACCAGGTTAGGTGGGAGTGTTCATTTGCAAGAGGGTAGGGAAGCTCTTCAGAGAGATTTGGATAGATTGGAACAATGGGCCAATATTCATGGCAGGAGCTTCAATAAGGCCAAGTGCCAGCTCTTACACTTGGGACATAAAAACCCCTTGCAACACTACAGGCTTGGGGAGGTGTGGCTGGACAGCTGTCTGGCAGACAGGGACCTGGGGATTCTAATTGATAGGAATATGAACATGAGCCAGCAGTGTGCACAAGTGGCCAAGAAGGCCAATGGTATTGTGGCTTGTATTAGAAACAGTGTGGCCAGCAGGAGTAGGGAGGTTATTGTCCCCCTGTATTCTGCACTGGTGAGGCCACATCTTGAGTGTTGTGTCCAGTTTCGGACACCTCAATACAAGAGAGATGTGGAGGTGCTGGAGCAGGTGCAGAGGAGGGCAACTAAGCTGGTGAAGGGCCCAGAAAACAAACCTTATGAGGAAAGACTGAAAGAGCTAGAGCTTTTTAGTCTGAGGAAGAGGAGGCTGAGAGGAGACCTCATCACTCTCTACAAATACCTGAAAGGACGTTGTGGAGAGGTTGGTGCTGGTCTCTTCTCACAAGTGATTAGTGATAGAACAAGAGGGACTGGGTTCAAGTTACAACAGGGGAGGTTTAGACTAGATAGTAGGAAGAATTTTTTCCTAGAAAGGGTAGCCAGGCACTGGAATGGGCTTCCCACAGAGGTGATTGAGTTGTGATCTATGGATGTGTTTAAACATTGTTTGAATTAAGTGTTGAGAGATGTGGTTTAGGGGTGAACCTGTAAGGTAGCGTAGATGGTTGGATGCGATGATCCCAGGGGTTTTTTCCAACAAGAGTGATTCTGTGATTGACTGATTTGGGTGCCTTCCAACTTCAATGAAAGCAGTCCCATGGTTATAGGTGTTGAAACATCAGAGCTGTGGAGTCTCATCACGAGCGAGACACCTGCTAGGTGGATAAGCTAGTAGCTGTCACCACCATTATGCCAAATCCCCCTTGTTGACTAACCATGCACTTAACAAAATACACAGTATGCTGCTACACACAGGTAGCCTGCAGATAAGAGAAACAAACACTGCAAATTAACACCATCTAATACAAGGAGGAATTCAGTATCTTCTGCTTAGTATCCTCAGACTCGCAGTTCTGGGAAAACAAATGAAAAAGATTCTCTTGCTTTTCCTCTTCAGGGCAAACTTTCCAGTGGATGACCACGTGCTGTTCCCAGCTTCATGAGGTTTTACGGTAATTGGTTCCCATCCAAGAAAAACACAGCAAAAGGCTCCTACGATGCACATATCTAAAATAATATGGTTGGTAGCAATGGTTCTCAGCATGATTAACCTCTGGTTTACTCTGAACAAATAACCCTACACAGAGCTGCCTGCAGGGCAAATATAACCTGTGAACACACCAAGTGACAGAACAGCACTGCTCACGGTACCTGCATTTAGCTGGAGAATTTAACATTCATGACTTCCACACACATTGCCAGTGCTGTGCCTACGTAAGGCTACTCCTTCGGTGTCCATGCACAACTATCGCTTACCTGCACCTACCAAAAGTAGGTCACAGCTTAGAAATCGATGGATAACATTCTCTACTGTAATACTACTGTTAAAAAACCCACCTGAGATCTTTGGGAATGAGTTGCTATTTTAGAGCACTGGACTGGATGAAAAGAAGATTTATTACCTGACAAGTTGCTGAGAGTGATGTTCCTACCTCACCAGCCTTTTCATGTTCTGCATTAAGCACATTACACCAATAATCATCACAGAGTCATTAGGTTGGAAAAGACCTTCAAGATCAGAGTCTACCCCTTAACCCAACTGTCCCAAGCCCTAACCTCTGAGGTTAGGCCTGAGGACCTTTTCCATGAAGATGATTTTCCTCATGTCCAACCTAACCTGAGGTCTCCCCTGACACTGCCAAGCTGCAAGCTCACTGTGCCAGCACGGCTACTTGTGTTGGCTTCTAATCATTCCTGACAAAAACAGCAAAGCCAAATGACTTCAACCCCTTAAGTCATGGACCAGAGAAACTGGGAAGCAACTGGGCAGCAACTGGGCAGCTGAAGAACATATCGGAAACTGGTCAGGTGGAGGTAGGACTGCACTAGACCTCTGTCAGAGTACCTCCATGTTCTTGCCTGATGTGGCTGTCCTATCTCCAAACAAGCTGAAAACACAAGCGGATAAATTAAGAAGCAATTATACAGCTTTCTGGACACGCTATTAAATTAGAGCTCACTCCACTCTAGGCTTGTTACACTCCCAGTCTGTACTTGAAGTGAGGTTAAAAGGGGGGTAAAAAAAAGTCCAGTGTCACACAGAACAGTACTGCGACACCACCCAAACTTCCTGTCCTGAAATCACGAGCTGTCCCAGTCTCAGAATGGGCAAGAAAGGTGATAACAGACAAACAAGAGCCACTTACTACCTCACAGAGGGAGCTGCAAGTGTTAAGAGTTTTTCCAGGAACCTACTGCCAACATTATTAGTGTTTAATGAAACAAAATCAATCTCACAGCACAAGCTGGCTCCTCAAGTGAGCTGTTCTGTCAAGTGCACCTAGAAAGATGTGGAATATTACGTTTTTGCTTTTGAACTACAACATGAAGACATTTGTCACTACCCCACTGAGGCATTTCTGCCACAAGACAGTGCCACAGAATGACGGCATCGCAAAGATGTCGCTGTTGTGTTTCATTAGCCAGGTTTTTCTGGATATGGTAATTAAGAAACCTTTCTTCCCTACAGTCCTGTTTGTTAACGGTTTGCTTTATGATCCAAACTGCCCAGGTTAGCAGGGACAGTTTGTTGTTCCTACAGATTATCTTGATATAAACTTTAAAACATGAAAGCATGAATGCAAAGTAAGCGTTCCACACATATACCTTCTCCTTTACTAAGTAGCTTTTCCCTGCAATATGACTGTGAAAAATTTGCACACTTCACTAATCGCAGAATCACAGAATTCTTGTGGTTGGAAAAGTCCTCTGAGCTCATCCAGCCCGGCCCAGGACCTAGTATCACCCCACCAGCCAGACCAGCGCACTAAGGGCCCCAGCCAGACTGTCCTTCCACACCTCCAGGGATAGGGACTCCACCACTGCCCTGGGCAGTCTATTCCAGGGTCTGATCCCTGACTTCCATAAGGAGAGGCTTCTTAGTATCCAACCTAACCCTCTCCTGGCAGCTTCAGGCCCTGACCTCTCATCCTGGCACTAGTTGCCTGGGAGAAGAGTCTGACTTCCACCTGAGAACAACTTCCCTTCAGGGAATTGTAGAGAGGGAGAAGGTTCCCTCTGACTGTCCTCTGCTCCAGGCTAAACACTCTTAGCTCCCTCAGCCTCTCCACATCAGACTTTCCCTCCAGTCACTTCCCCAGCTTCGCTGCTCCTCTGGAGCCACTCTAGCCCCTCAATCTTTTTCTTGGAGTGGTCTAGAACTGCCCCCAGAACTCAAGGGGAGGCCTAATATCTACACTTCTACCAAAAAGCCAGTCTGGGATGATGACTGGGGCACTACCTGTACTCAGTGTCATTGTTCTGATTTCTATCACACAGCAGCAGTGTGTATCACAAGGTACACATCCTCGAGAGAAACAACCACTCTACAGCAGAGAAAACAAAAAAATCCTGTGTCCACAAGAGAGAGGAGAGCCAGAAGAAATCACCCCGGTATCCGAGAGAGAGAGAGGAGACCAAAGGGCACCAGGAGAGGCCGGCTCATTACTGCAGAGATCTCAGCAAAGACAGCAACTGAGGATGGCTCCAAGCCCAACGGGGACTTTGTATTACAAGCAACACCATCCCGTACTACCGGGGCATGTGTCTCGCAGTAGCCATGAGGGAACGCGTTCTCACACACCGGCTGGACACGCAGCCATAAGATAGTTATGTCTGTTACACCGCAGACACACACGCTGGGTGCTGGAGGTTTCTGTATCTCCACACCGAGTCGGCACCCAAAACGTCCTAAGTTCCCGATGTGGACCTCCGGCATTCCCGAACGGAGGCCGCTCCAACCTCATCACCCCCAGGCTCTGCGCTCAGAGCACCCGGCGGAGCCTTGAACGAGCACTCCCCGGCCGTGCGGGCGGCGTTCGGACGAGCTCCGAAGCTGTGAACGCGGTGCCCCGCCAGCGGCCGGCGAAGTGTGGGAAGCAACCAGCGCAGCCCCACAGTGAGTGCCTGTACAAGCGAGTGGACAGGGCGGCTCTTTGCCCCGGTGTCCCCGACTACCGCCGGAGAGGCGAGGGACGAGAACACCGCGGGAGCGGGCGGAGAAGCGCCCGAGGCAGGGCTCAGACGGCTGACAGCTGTCCCGGCCCCGCCGCTCTCACCTCCCCGCCTGCCAGAGCCACCTCGGCGGCGCCAACTTTTTCAACGCAACCCGGCTTCCCCGCGCCTCGCTTCCCGCCGCCCCGCCCGGTACCTGCCGCGCTGTCCCGCGCCGCTCCCGCAGAGGGCGCTCACAGCCGGTGCGGCCGGTGCTGCCGTTGAGGCGTGCAGAAGCCCACCCCGGTCCCGCCGCCGGCTTGTGCGCCTGNTGGGCTGGGCGCGCGGGGCGGGGCGGAGGGAGGCGGGCCGGGGCGGGGCGGGGAGGAGCGCGCCCGCCCGTTCGCTCCCGCCCCCTAGCGGAGCCACGGGACGCGCTCGACCGCTCCTACCGCAACTCCGCGCTTCGGCACCGCTCGGCTCTTCGGTTATTTCCGCCGTTTCCGGAATGGGGACCTGGAGGGGCGGGGCAGGGGGTGGCGGCCGCGGAGTCATCTCGGGGTTTGGTGGGCGCCGCTGTTCTCTCACCTGCCGCTCCCACCCGGTCTGTCACGCGCCCCTGGTCCACCTGTAGCCCCGGGCAGCTGGAAACGAGGACCGTCGTAGCCTAGGTTCGTGAGGAGGTGAATGCAGGGGCAGGTGCTATCAGAGAAGGCGGCTCACAGCACAGCCCGCCAGCCGGCATCTCTCCGCAGGAGGAGGAGAGGCCTGGGCGGGCCGTTGTCCCCGGGGGGCTGTGCGGTGCCCTGGCCGCTCTCTCACTTCACCAGCTGTTTCGCACCGCGCAGAGGGAAGAGCTCAGGTCTTGGAGCGGTGTAACTGTGTCAGAGAACCCTACGCCGAGGCTAATTGACGGAGCTTTGAGCACAGCTAGTTAGCTGAAGCAGAACACCTCAATGCCCGAGCGATCCGGGGAGAGTTTTCTCCAGTTAAAGCTGTTTCCAGCTGCTGATCCCTGCCTCTGTGGATAACGCAGCTGGAAATGAGACTGATGAAACAGTCCAGATTCAAACTTTCCCAAAATGTGTGAAACTTGGAAGTTGTCTTCCAAATCCTTTTTGGCCCCGGTCCTCAGATACCTTTAGCAGTGGTGAGAGAACTGCTGTGCCAAAGACTCCGTGTGGGGGACAGACCCAGAGAATACCAGAGACATGGCAGGCAGACACTCGGCAGGGCTCTGGCCTTTCAAAATTACCCTTTCCAAGCGGCATTTAGGGACCTCTGTGCTGTGTTACATCATGAACGTGTGCCTGCAGGGGAGATGCGGCTTTCCAAAGCACAGCTTGGCTATTGCGGGCTTCTTGCTCTGTACTGCTCACGTAGCCAGCTGTTCTTCAGTACACCACATTGCACAGTGCTCCACACTGCCCAGTACACCACACTGCCCAGTGCAACATACTGCTCAGTACATCACACTGCCCAGTACACCACTTTAACCAGTATACCACACTGCCCAGTGTACTGCTTTGCCCAGTACACCACTTTGCTGGTGAGTTTGAAGGGATCAGCTGTAGAAGCACTGACATCAGGAGAATGGGAGCTCATTTGCCCATGTCTACATAGCACTGCCTGTCTAAACAAGATGAGGGGAAATGGCCTCAAGTTGCATCAAGGAAGGTTTAGTTTGGGTTTTAGGAATAAGTTCTTTCCTGAGAGAGTGGCTGAGCACTGGAACAGGCTGCCCAGGGAGGTGGTGCAGTCCCCACGCCGGGATGTGTTTAAAAACTGTGTAGCTAGAGCACACGAGGCCGTGGTCTAGGGGTTAGGGAGTTGTTGGGATGAGGGCTGGACTTGATGATCCTGGAGGTCCTTTCCAGTCATGATGATGTTCTGGTGGACAGCAGGATGACCATGAGCCAGCAGTGTGCTCTTGTGGCCAAGAAGGCCAACAGCATCCTGGAGCGGATCAGAAGGGTGGTGGTTAGCAGATCAAGAGAGGTTCTTCTCCCCCTCTACTCTGCACTGGTGACACCACATCTGGAGTATTGTGCCCAGTTCTGGGCCCCTCAGTTCAAGAGGGATGTGGAGCTGCTAGAGGGAGTCCAGTGTAGATCAACGAGGATGATGAAGGAAGTGGAGCACCTCCTTATGAAGAGAGGCTGAGGGAGCTGGGTCTCTTTAGCTTGGAGAAGAGGAGACTGAGGGGTGACCTCATTAATGTCTATAAATATTTCAAGGGTGGGTGTCAGGAGGATGGAGCCAGGCTCTTCTAAATGTCATCTAGTGATAGGATGAGAGGCCATTGTTTTAAGCTGAAACATAGGAGGTTCCACATCAATATGAGAAGGAACTTCTTCCCAGTGAGGGTGATGGAGCACTGGAACAGGCTGCCTAGGCGGGTTGTGGAGTCTCCGTCTCTAAAGATGTTTAAAACCCACCTGGATGTGTTCCTGTGTGACTTGGTCTAGGTGATCCTGCTGTGGTGGGGGGATTGGGCTAGATGATCTTTCAAGGTCCCTTCCAATCCCTAATGATTCTATGATTCTATGATTCCATATTGGGAGGAGCACCAGTATTCCTTTTTCCCAGCAGGGACAATGTGCACTGCTGTTCAGTGTGCACTGCGCTCTTCAGATGTCCTGCAGGTTCTGCCTTATGCTCATGAATATATCCACTAGCACCTACCCTGAAGCATCATCTATCCAAAAGGTTTGATGGAGCCATCTCATAATCTAATTCCTCTTCATTCCTAAAGGGTGCATAAACCATCTTCAGCACATTTAAATCATATGGAAATATTCCAAGTAAACAGGCTTCACTTGAGGTAATTGTTTCCGAGGCTCAAATCTGGAATAAATGAATCTGTGAACTCCATAACTCTCTGGAGTGTGAGAATGTTTAACTCTGTCATGATCATTTGTAAAAAAGCACTGGCACTGCCATCCCAGCTTAGCCCATTGGGTTGGAACCTCTTCTACTTAGACTGTTCTGACACTTTGTGTGTCATGGAAGGAAGTTAAACTTTTTTTAAAGCTCATACTGCATTTGCCAAGCAAAGTCCTTGGTAAGCAAAAGTCATCACCTCTTCCCCTAGAGGGAACACGGTGAAATGTGCTACACAGCAGCTACACAGAGTTAACACAGCTGCTCCCTATATTCAGGGTTACTGCATCTTGCCCTCTCCTGTCCCATGTAGTGACATGATGATAGAATCCTAGAATCACAGAATGGCCAGGGTTGGAAGGTACCTTAAAGATCATTGAGTTCTAACCCCCCTGCACAGACAGGGACACTGGATGGGGGTGCCATCCAACCTGGCCTTCAACACTTCCAGGGATGGGGCAGTCACAACTTCCTGAGACAACCTGATCCAGCATCTTTGCACCCTCACAGCAAAGAATTTCCCCTTGTCCTCTTGCTACACACCCATGTCAAAAGCCCTCCTCCAGGTTTCTTGTGGCCCATTTCAGATATTGGAAAGCTGCTAGAAGGTCACCTCGGAGCATCACAGCCAGGGCCAGATGACTTGACTCCCTTGTTGCCCAGGGAGGTGGTTGGGGCCCTGTGTTTGGAGGTGTTTAAGGCTGGGCTGGATGAGGCTCTAGCCAGCCTGATCTAGGGTGGGGTGTCCCTGCCCATGGCAGGGGAGTAGGAACTGGATGATCCTGTGGTCCCTTCTAACCCTGACTGATTCTCTGACTTGGTCTGTGTGATCCTGCTGTGGCAGGGGGATTGGACTAGATGATCTTTCAAGGTCCCCTCCAATCCCTAATGATTCTGTGATTCTATTCTATGATTCTATGACTTTTAGAGATGAAATAGAAATGTATTAAGTGTTTAATTAAGTTGCACAATTCCTCTGTAGGAACAACATTGTGTGACAGAAAACCCTTTCATGGCAGCATCAGCTGGACCTTGAACAAAATATGTAATGGTTATCCTCCCATATGTTAAAACCATCACCTCTCAGTCACACCAGTGAAGAAGAGTATCCCCTGCTTTGTTGACTGGGACTTGCAGATTTAATGGGAACAAGCAACAGCTTTATATTCGACACAATAACTTGCCACTCCAAAATTCTATTACTGGGAAGCACTTTCCCAAATTCCTTCATTGAATGGAAAGCCTGAGAGTCCGATATGATTAAGAGCAGAAAGGAATGTAATACCCATGGCTGCCTCACATGGGAGAGCTAGTGAATTTCTCCCACTAACACATGATCTCTCCCACCAAATGTGGTATCTGCTAATAACAAAACAGTGATGTTTCAGAAGCACTTGTGTATGTGAATGACAGAACATTAGGGATTGGAAAGGACCTCGAAAGATCATCTAGTCCAACCCGCCTGCCACAGCAGGACCACCTAGACCAAGTTGCCCAGGAACATGTCTAGGCAGGTTTTAAACATCTTCAGAGGAGGAGACTCCACAACTCCCCTGGGCAGCCCATTCCAATGCTCTGTCCCTACACATCACCTTTTTCCTAAAACTTAGATAAATATGAATTCATTGCCTGTAAATAATTTTCCTGTCACACAACCAAAACTATGGACAAATAATAATTTCATGAAAATAACAGCCAGAAATTGAAAATTAAAACCACCATTCCCCTCCAAAAAAACCCCAGGCAGTGTAGGGCAAAGGTTGTCTCTGTTCATTTCACCTTTGGTGTGCCAGAGGCATTTTATTTTTTGTAATTACATAAAACCACTCTGTGTTTTCAGGACTGTCTCCCATTCACTGCATGTCTCACCAGCTGCACGTGTCAACACAAACTGGGTGGCTACCCTCCTCCTGGTAGTGTCCAGCTGAAGATGTCTAGGGCAGAGTTTTTCAACTCTCAGTTCCTGTGTGTGTTTATTCAGAGGCTAAATAAAAGAAGTCACAGCCTGAACCTCTGTTCAGTTTACTCGGAAAATGAAAGCGCTCAGTTATTCATCAGAGGGGAGAAGTATTGCAGGAGTGACTCCCTCAGCATCATCTACGGTACTGTCACTGCAGCAAACATCTCTGACAGCAGCTCCTGCAGCTACCTAGCCAGGTAGTGATTAACACTTGATGAGGAAGGAAGCTGAGTAGTGTTGCTTTCAACACAGAGTAGTCCTCATGTTAGGTTAACTTGCAGCCATTTGAGTAAAAATGTAGCAGCATGCAAAACTGAGGGAGAACAGAAGGTTGCTCATCTGAGCAGCAGAGCCAGTTCACGCTGCCTACGCCTTAGGAAGAAGGAACTTCTTCCCAGTGAGAGTGATAGAGCACTGGAACGGACTGCCCAGGGGGGTTGTGGAGTCTCCTTCTCTGGAGACATTTAAAACCTGCCTGGATATGTTCCTGTGTGACTTGGTCTAGGTGCTCCTACTGTGTCAGGGGGATTGGACTAGATGATCTTTTGAGGTCCCTTCCAATCCCTAATGTTCTTTGTGATTCTGTGAGTGCATACAACCACAGCCCGATTTCACAACTTAGAATGGCTTTGTTTTCTCAGCACTAGTAGCTAGAGAAACATTAGGAGAGAGATGTCCTGATCACTTCAGGCTGTGACTTACTGTCAGCCACCTTTAACAAGCAGCAAGATGCCTCAAACCATTGTGAGCAAAGAGAAGAGAATTTGTGAGCAGGGGAGGCTGCACCTGGCAGGAGAGAGCAGCACTGTGCAGTGGGCAGCCCCGCAGTTCTGCCAATCTATTTGCAAAACTCTGCATAAGCACTGAGAACACGGGGACTGGCCATCTCTCTCAAGGACTGACTGGCCAGTGCTCTGTCTCAGACCCTGACAACAAAGTCCCCCCGACTGCTGGGGAGGGTGGGGGGCGGAGCCTGAACCTGCACTCCTGAGCGGTGATCTGACCCCTTAACTCTTTTCTCTCCCTTTTCCCTTTCTGATGTAACAGATTCAGCTGAAACCTGCGTATGTTTAGTACAGCCACACAAGAGAAACAACCTCTGCACTCTGCTACTTTTCTGTAAAACACTTTTTCTTTAGTTCCAAATTGCCCCTCCCTGAAGTACAACAGGAGCGCATGTTAAGTTCTCTGTCATTTGAATTTGAGATGGAACACTGAAGAAAGCTGCTTTAACTGAAGCTTGAAAGATACAGAATCGAGCCTTTAGGGAGTGCCGGGCACTTTTCTTGTCGTTCTGGTTGATTGATTTGCATTCTGTGGGTGGGGAAAGTTGTTGATCAGGCTGTCCATTTTCATTTTGGACTGGTTGTGTCAGCTTTAAAGTGAAGTATGAGCTCAGCTTTAAGGCAAAGGGTGAACACAGAACAGACACTGCACTGTGGGCAAAAATAAGTCTAATAGGACTATTTACATTCTTCTAAAAAGTGCAATATTGAAGCCAGCTCAAGATCTCGTTTGCTGCAACATGCCATCATTAGCCTCCTGTATTGAGAGTGCGCCTTCTCTTTTTTTTGGTTTTCTGACCCCCAAGTGTAGGAACAAGCTGGAAGTAAACTCTTTACACTTAACACATCACCTTCCTGGTTCCTTGAGAAAGACTGTTCTGAATTTAGCAGACAGCTAACAAGCCTTAATGATGAGATTTGATAGAGTCCCTAAAGGAAAAAGAGAAGGCTTCTTTTATTGTTCTGATTTACAGTGCAGTGCCAAACCTAACCTGGCTGCCATCGGATCACTGTGTCTGGCTGCTCCTTGATTTCCTACCAAATCATTCTATTCATGAGGGGCTGAATTAGTCTTCTAATTTGTTGCCACATGCACATCTACTGCAGTTAGACTTTCTTTAGAAGACAAAAGCAAAACAATTCCACACTTAACAGTTTTCTGTGAACCATTTCTGCCCACTGTTTAACTGGGAAACTGTTTTTGCTGCATTGCTGTGACCATCATGAGAAGCAAAAGCATCTCCCAACAGAAGGTATCTAGGCCAATTCATGACATCAGTGCTTCTGTGTTATTTGGCATCCTACATGAGTGGAACAAATAGCCTTCCCTTTTGCCTGTGTTTTGCCTGTGTTATCATGCACCAGGATTCATTAATGTTCTCAAAAATGGAAAATAAAAATATCAGGTCCCTCTTTACACCCACTCTCCACCCCCTGACAAGAAAACCATATGTTTCAGCTTCTTTCTGAAGGTCACAATTAATGCCCCCCCAACTATACTTCTTTTGAGAGGTTGCTAATGAAATGTGCAAAAGCCTCATCATTTTCATATTCAACACAATTCAGCCCAGTAGCACTCAAGAGTTGTAATGTACCTAAGGGGAGAAGGCATGCAGAATTAGGTCTGGAGTCTGGGGAAGGCAACATCTTGACTAGACTAATTGATTTCCAGGCTGATGTTTTAAAAATCTATACAGCAGAAATACTAATGAGGCCCTGATTTAGTGGGAGAAGCAGTTCTAAATTTAGCTATAAACTTTCAGTAACTTTCAGTAACTACACGGTCTTGTAGTCTAAGTTTACGTTTAGGATGTAAAGCAGCTGGAGAGATTTTCTTCCTCTGAGCCCTCCTAAGGAATCCCAAGTGTGGCTGGCTCTGTTGGTTGTGCCATGCACTAAAAGCACTTTGTGCTAGACAACTGGATTTTGTAGCACAGAACTCACAGGTGCCCATGAGCTCATGTTGTGTTGGAGCCAACAGCCAACGCACTGGATCAGGAGTATTTGGTCAGTATGTTCAGCAGAGAGAGGCCAGGGTTAGTGGTGGGAAGTGCTCCCTACAGAGATACCCATTTAAAACTGACATATCTGCCTCAGGGGCTGCACAGTTCCCTTGGAATTTATTCCCCGGAGGTGTGCTCTGGAGCACAGGTAGGATATGTGTCCCATATTTCTGGATTCTAATCAGGACCAGGTATTACTTGCACTGTGGTTTCACAGCCCTGTTGGGGTCAGCGTCTGCAGGAGTGCAGCTTGAGAGACACAGACTGTGGAGTATGAAAATCAGGTGCCTGCAAAGTCTCTGATTTTCTGCCTTGTAAACATGAAGGCTTACAATGCAGGAGTTTTAAACTTAGTCCAAGTTCACGCTAAGCTTTCTAAACACCCTGTACTGTACCTGGCCTTTCAGGCCACTCATACATATCCTGACTGTCATGAGAAATGTTGTGAAGCTCTGAAAGGACTGTCATCATTGTCTGGATTACACATAGACAGAGAAATAAAAGAGAGCATTGAGCCTGCAGAGGGATGCAACTCCAAATAGGAAATGCCAGTGTTAAAATCATTCACAGATTCAGGAGGAAGGGTTGACAGTCTTTGAAATTAGAAGTAGTTTGGAATGGGGATGCTCTTTTGTCTATGTACAGCAGAGGCTTGGTTGTCTCTAGACTGGGGGAATCTTCCTATGGGTTTTCTCTGCAGTGGCCTAAGGATGTAGTGAGTGCCTTCCTGCTAGTTTGGACTCTTCAGTCTGTACTTTAGATCCTTCGATTGACTAATACATTTTCAGAGTAAAGAGGAAAAAGATGTATTATCCAGGTCTTGGCACTGCAGTCAAGGGCTCTCATTCCTAATTATTCCAAGCAGTATTCCTGAGTGACTGGGTGCTAAGCAATCTTTTCAAATTGCCTTAGTTAGAGAACCAAGTAAATATTTCCTGCTTTCCCAGTCAAGGATCAAAGCCAGTATTTCCAGACTAACCATGTGCTAAGAGTGGCATCTAATGGCTCTGAAAGCATCAGGATAATAGGGTAAAGCTTGTTCATTTTTGCAGGATCAAATGTAGATGTTTTGCCATTTTTATCAGGACATGCAGGAACAGACCAAGGATTTCTGTATGCCACTGGGCAGCTAGTTCAACTGAGAGCTGCATGCTCAACCTCATGGATCCCATGTGGACTAGCTCATTGTTATGCTTTAGAAGCTGAGTAGAATCTGCGAGTCTAGAGTGTTTTCTGCAGAAAAGTTTAAAGTTTGGGTATAAAAAGTTGAAAAAGCAAGTGGATGCCACCCCCCACTCTTCTTCTCCTTCAGTGACTTCCACCTTCTTTTCTGCTCTCTCCACCTTGGTGTCTGTTCAGAGCTGCATCGTTCCCACTGAGTCAGGAAGTTATCACTCCTCAAATTGAACAAAATTAATGGCGAGTGGGAAGATTCGCCTGGACCTGGAGAGACTGTGAGAATTCTGAACCTTAAAGATTTATGAGGACCATCTGAAGTCGGACAACAGCTGTGATTTGAGAGAGAAGCTACAATGAAGAAAACAATAAAGATTTATTTTTTTTAAATTTTATCTCTGTTCAGTGTAGGAGCAGTGTGACGAAACTCCATGTGTCTGTGTGGGGATCTTCTCTGATGTGTGGCGGGGGAGTGAATTAAAATTTCTTGGTGTCTTTCTTCCCCGAACTGAGTCAATGGTTTCAGTGTCTGCAGATTCATCAGAGGGTTTGTTAAACTCTCTCTTTGTATCTGATGCTTTAGCTAAAAGCTCTTGGCTAAAATACAGTCTGAATCACAACATTGGTGATGACCAAGGTGGGAAATGCGGAGATCCAGAGAAGAACCTCCACAACACAACACCACCACTACGGCCACTACTCTTTCTTTTATGAACAGTTGGGGTACTTTTGGCTTACTACCATTTCTATAAATTACAAAAAAAGTGTATAGTGCCGTCAGATTTTCTTTCTCTCCTGCCTTCCACTGCGTATGGAACTTTTATAATTCCAGGATGGCAAACATGATGTAACCACCAATATTTTCGTTGGTGACATTACTATCTTTGTAACCCCCAAGAGCTAACAAAAACTGTTTTCAGAGCAGTGCTGATCTCATTTCTGGTGCCTGTGCATAAAGATGTTTTGGCATTAGAAGATTCTGTGTAAGCCATTGTGTTTTGGATCCATTTCTCAAGTTTTCATCTCTATTATAATGGGAAAAGAAAAAAAAAAGTTTTTCACAAAATTAACTTCTTTTCTCAATGGAAATGGAAAAGCAGAAGGAGTTTTTAAATCTTCCAACTCCTGAAAGACTACTTTCAGCACAGAAAGAAACAAACGCCGTTGTTTCTGTACAACAGAATGGTGTGATTCCTAATACCCCTAATCCAAACCTTTCTCTATGAGTCAGTAGCTCCAAGCAGAAAGTGCCAAACACTGCTGTCATATGCTGCTATCTGGAAGTGTCAGATTAGACAGTCAAGAAACTGTCGCAGACCACAACATAAAAGGGGAAATTGCTTACAGTGAGTTAGAGACTGCTGTTCTAGTAAGTGAGTTAATTGGCACAAAGTGACTACAATTATAGGTAGGAATGATAATGGGAACTTGAATGAAATATATAGAGTGATATGACCCACTAATGACTCAAAAAAAGGCCATAAGATGAATGAGTCACTGAGTTTTAAATAGAGTTCCCTGCTGCAATTGTTTTGTCATCAAACAAGGCTCCTCTTGAATTAAAGGGCTATATGATGGGGTTCTACAGCCATGCCGCAGCGATTCACACGCTGACAACAAAGGCCGAGCCTGCACAAGTAGTTTCTATTGTAAGTGATGTAAGAGAGAAATATTTGCAGAGGGATGATTCACTGATCGGAGGGCTTTCAGCTCCACTGTGATACAGTGGTTCGGATAAATGCGCTCATTATTTTCTGAAGCCTGTGACCTTTCCTGCTTCAGAAATAGTAACATTTATTTTTCTGCACGATATTTATTTTAGTGTCCTCACCACAGATTTCACTGTATTTCATCAGTTGTCCAGCTGTAAATTCAAGCTCACTTGCTAATATAAGATCAGCAGCTTTCCAAAGGCAAAGAAAGGAGTGCGGCTGTGCAGCGGCTTTAACAGCTGGGAACAGAAATAGCCTTTGACACAATGCTTTTAGGGTAATTTTTTTCCTACATGACACAATTTGTTTTTAAAGAAATGTGAAGTGTCTTACAGACACATGTCTGGCCAGCAGTCATGAGAAGGGTAAAACAAACAAAATGACCTCTGTTCTGCTGGCCACCAGAACTG
The DNA here is from genome assembly GCA_013400115.1 of Rhinopomastus cyanomelas. NCBI lineage: Eukaryota > Metazoa > Chordata > Aves > Bucerotiformes > Rhinopomastidae > Rhinopomastus > Rhinopomastus cyanomelas. The sequence goes on along the minus strand of VXBP01001791.1, from coordinate 155,570 downwards.
TGCAGGCAAGGAAGTGAAGAATTTTACAAGGTCCTTCAGAAACTTAAAAATGGAGGTTTGTACTGTTCTTTGCAGTGCTGTCTGCAAAGGTAATTTCTAATTTGAGGGTGACAGGGACACTTTCACTAGAGCAGGTTATTCAGGGCCCCAGTCAATCTGGCCTTCAACACTGCCAGGGATAGGGCAGCCACAACTGCCTTGGGCAACCTGTTCAAGCATCTCACCACCCTCACAGCAAAGAATTTGTTCCTCATGGCCAACCTTAGTCACCCCTCTTCAAGTCTGGAACCCTCTTCCCTTTGTCCTCTCACTACCAGCTGTGTCAAAAGCCCTACCCCAGCTCTGTCGTAGCCCCCTTCAGAGATGGGAAAGCTGCTAGAAGATCACCTCTTTTTCTCCAGGTTGAACAATGAAGTAGTTCAGATAGCCTTTTAAAAGGTTTGTGGGACTATAAGAGCTTATCTGCAAAAGTATGTCACAGAATCACAGAATGTTTGGGGTTGGAAGGGACCTCAAGAGACCATCTAGTCCAACCCCATGCCCAGAGCCTCCTGCCATTTCAAGAGATTTTCTTTGCACATTTGAAGAAGTGAAAAGAAACTTTGAAATAGTGATAAATGATGGAAACCTGTTTCTTCTTTTTCCCATTTCTCCTCTCCTGCACCAGATACGCAACCTTCTTAAGAGACAAGAGGAACAAACTTCATTGCTGCTGTGCTGCAGAAGTCCATGGAGACAACATTAAACAATGATTTATTTCTCAACTAAAACTGAGAGCAAAGTTATTTCCCTGGAAACATTTGGCATCATGTACTGATAAGAAACCACAAAAAGCATCTGGTATTTAAAAGTTATTAAGAACACGGCCCATGCAGCCTTTCTCATGTCTACAGTTTGAATAAATTGGCTTACTGGAGTGAACATGAGATGAAAGCACAGGCCCTGCCTCTTGGCATGGATGACTGCAGCACACCATTGCCTGAACTTGTCCTGTCACAGTATCACAGTACATTAGGGATTAGAAGGGACCTTGAAAGATCATCCAGTCCAATTCCCCCTGCTATTGCAGGATCCCCTAGACCAAGTCACATAGGAACATATCCCGGTGGTTTTCAAATGTCTCCAGAGAAGGAAACTCTGCAACCCCACTGGGCAGCTCCTTCCAGTGCTCTGTCACCCTCACTGGGAACAAGTTCCTTTCAGATTGATGTGAAACCTCCTATGTTCTAGCTTACACCCACTGCCCCTTGTCCTACCATTAGATGACACTGAGCAGTCTGGCTCCATCCTCTTGATACCCACCCTTCACATATTTATAAACATTACTGAGGTCACCCCTCTGTTTCCTTTTATCCAAGCTAAAGAGACGCAGCTCCCTCAGCTGTTCCTCATAAGGGAAGTGTTTTAATCCCTTCATAGCTTAAACTGCCATCCAAGCCCTAGTTTAGTACAAAGTGCTTATAAGCTTTCCAGTAGCTTGTGAATACAACACTAGTGACAATAGTTATCCTATCAGCAGAGCAGTAATTAGGGGAAGACATTTGTACTGTACTGAAATTCAGCCTGTCCTTTGTTGCTTTTCAGACCATATGCTGTGTAAATAACCTCAGCTTGAAAACATACATGTAAAACCACGAGGGTCACAGGTGAGAGCAGTCCAGAAATACAGCAGTAGTGTGCAAGCGTGTAAGTCTGGCTGATTCATCGCAGCCTGTCAAGACAGATGTTACATGCACAGGGATGCTTTGAGTTTACATGTTCACTAAATTCAGCCCTCACAATAGAGCTGACACCCAGCTGCAGTGTCACAGACCATGACCCATCAAACCCTTTTTTCCCAGCTATTGTGAAATTTTGGTGGGGCAGCCCACACAAATAGAGGAGATGTAACAGGCCTGAAGGAAGTGATGAAGATCCTGCAATTTCCATGTCTTTATTGATGTGAAGAGTCCTAAGGCCAAGCAGGCATTTCCTGCACGTCACATGTGCCTGGGAGTCTTTGGAGGTCTGTGGCACAAAGGATGATGTTGTGCCTGCCTGGTCTTTCCAGGGACCCCACACAGCTACATTGCTTATTGCCACAATGGAAGATGAGTGTGTTACACACTTACACATGAATTATTGAAAAGTCTAGGGTGGTTGTGGAGTCTCCTTCACTGGAGATGTTCAAGACCCGCCTGGATGTGTTCCTGCGTAACTTGGTCTAGGTGATCCTGCTGTGGCAGGGGGATTGGACTAGATGATCTTTTGAGGTCCCTTCCAATCTGTAATGATACTATGATCCTATGATTAAAACTGCATTTTTAAATAACCTGTTCCCACACTGTTCACGGCAGAATTAAATAAATTTTGTTACCCGTGTTAGGAATATTTAGAGTGGGAACCGTTTTGTTGGGTATCACATGCAGACTGCTAACACTATTATCTCTGCAAGATCAAACTTGATGGAAACGTTTGGCTGATACCTTCAAATACCAGAATATCAACGGCAGCAGCACAGATTTTCACATCAAAAGCATGGAAATATTCAGAGTTCTTTAATTATTTTTTTATAGTTAAGGCAAAAGTTTTAAGCTGTAAGACTGATTATTTTGATGAGCTTTATTTTAAAGAATTATTTGAAGAGATGGACAGCAGTAATTACCTTAAGATTGGAACAAAATTTAGGCAGTTTTCATATAAAAGTAGATCCCTTTGAAATACTTTTTGTCTATTTTGTGTACCAAAGATAATTTGCTTCAATGCAGTATTTTACTGCTGAAAATAATATCCTGCCAAAGGTGCAAAACATAGCACAGCACGAAGATTGACAGATCTTGGTATATACCAGAAATCAATAACCATTTAGGTCTTCTAAATCACAAAATGATTTAGGCTGGAAAAGCCCTCTGAGCTCATTCAGCCCAGCCCAGGACCTAACAGCACCACAGTGGCCACAGCAGGACACTAAGGGCCACAGCCAGGCTGTCCTTCAACACCTCCAGGTATAGGGATGCCACCACTGCCCTGGGCAGTCCATTCCAGGCTCTGATCCCTCCCTTCCATGAGGAAGGGCTTTCTAACATCCAACCTAACCCTCCTCTGGCAGCTTAAGTCTTCCCTCTCCTACTGGCGCTGTTTGCCTGGGAGTATAGCCTGACTCCCACCTGAGAACAACCTCCCTTGAGGGAGATGTAGACAGGGAGAAGGTCCCCTCTGAGTCTCCTCTTCTAAACCCCCCAGCTCCCTCAGCCTTTCTTCAGCAGTCCCTTCCTCATTGCTCCTCTGGACCCACTTCATCCCCTCAATCTCTTTCTTGAAGTGAGTGGCCCAGCACTGCCCCCAGTACTCCAGGGGAGGCCTCCCCAGTGTTCACTACAGGGGGAGAATTACATCCATAGTCTTGTTATTTATCCTGTTATTTATTTCTATTCTAATACAGAGAGGATGTAAGACTTGTCCCAGTGACAAAACTAGTATTTTTGTATTGAGATGGTTATCAAAAGAGCACAGTATGTTCTTGGGGATTCTAAACCACACATGCTCGTGTATTTTGTTCTGTGCTGTACAGTCCTGTTGAAGCTGAAGGGGACTGTACACGTAAAGCAGACTCCTAAGCACTTGTAAGCTGAAGGACTAGTATAACAAATGCATTAACGATCCATCGTATTTTCACCCCTTACGCTTCCATGTCTAGAGCACTTGCTACCCTGAATCTTCTTCATCCAGCAAAATGCACTGTAACACATCACAGGAAGAGAAATTAAATGCAAGAAATAAGAATCACTGTCAGCCCAGCTATATAAGGAGTTTTCTGTGGGATATGTGCTTTCAGCATCTTTAAGTCACTTTAAAGTACGGATTTTAGGGGACAATGTGAGAGTCTGAGCTGAGCAAGTGACACTAGGGCTCTGAGCACAGGAAAGCATCGGCTCTCAGCCACTTGTGAAAACAACTTGAAAAGGATTAATGCAATGAAATGAACCGAGCACAAATTTAAATTACTTGGTCAGGCTGCATGAGATCAAAAGTTTCTCTGATGTGACTGCGTAGGAAACAAGGCCTTGCTGCTCTGTAACGGTACAATGTAATGTTTAAAGAGAGGCAGCAGCGTGTTGGTAACACCAGAACTCTTCTTTTACACAATAGACTGATGTTTCATGTTTTAACATCCCTCTTTAAAATGTAGGCATGCTACATGCTGTACTTTTGGTTTATTTTACAACCAGAAGTACAGCATTACAGAATTAACAGTTTGAAAGGAAAAAACACCATTGGGCTCAATGATGAGAGGGGTTCCAGACTGAATTCTGGGGGGTTTTTCCAAAAGCTATTTACCTTGGCCAAGAAGACCAATGGCATCCTGGGAGTGATTAGTAGATGGAGAGGTTCTCGTCTCCATCTACTCTGTCCTGGTGAGACCACATCTGGAATCTTGTGTCCAGTTCTGGGCCCCTCAGTTCAAGAAGGACACAGAACTGCTGGAGAGAACCCAGTGCAGAGCCACAAAGATGATGAAGGGAGTGGAGCATGTCCCTGATGAGGAAAGGCTGAGGGAGCTGGGTCTCTTCAGCTTGGAGAAAAGGAAACTGAGTGATGAACCTTTTAATGTTTATAAATACGTGAAGGATGGGTGTCAGGAGGATGCAGCCAGGCTCTGCTCAGTGTCATCCAGTGATAGGACAAAGGGCAGTGGGTGTAAGCTGGAACAGAGGACTTTCCACATCAGTCTGAGAAGGAACTTCACAGTGAGGGTGACAGAGCACTGAAATGAGTTGCCCAGGAGGGTTGTGGAGTCTCCTTCTCTGGAGGTGTTTAAAACCCACCTGGTCATGTTCCTGTGTGACTTGGTCTAGGTGATCCTGCTGTGGTGGGGGGATTGGACTGGACGATCTTTTGAGGTCCCTTCCGATCCCTAATACTCTGTGATTCTGTGACCTTGTAGCTGATGTAAGATAGTATCAACCAAGTCAAACTCTCATTGTGAAACTGCAGCATGTTTGGTCGTAGTGTACAGAAGAAGGGAAAACACTTTTAATATGGCCATACATTTATCTGAGAAGGAGAAAATGGATGATATTTATAGAATGCTTTTTCTGGTAATTGCGAGGGAGGTTCAGAAACAAATCCCTTCAAGTGCTATTATTAGCCATCTCAGAGGAAAGAGATACTTTATCTGACTCTGCCCCAGTTTGAAGACCTCTCAGTTATACAAATACAACTATGTGAAAGTAATTTGTCCTAATTTCTAGCACCTACTAAAGTGATCTGTATTGAAAGTTCTAAGCTAAAGAGTGATGATGCTTTAAAGAACTATTTCCCTGCTCCCAAGCATAAAGCATTCTCCTCATCAGCTCTACTCCTTCAGTGTCAAGAGGCTGTTGTGATTGTGGTTTATAATTCCACTATAAACACAATATGTTTTTTTAAATAGGTTAAAAGCCTAGCAATTAATCTGATGAGGTGATAAACCTTCAGAAAATCCTCTTCTTCATAGAACTGCCTCCCTATAATTTTCAGTACTCTGGAAAACAGTACTGTAAGGAGTGAACATTACTGGAAATCTGTTGAAATTTAAAAAGAAATAAAAATTAAGAACCATGTATGAAACCATAGTACAGCATTTCCTACAACAGCACCAAAAGCAGTGGAAGATTTATCAAAAAACCCTAAAACTAAACAAATCTCAGGGTGTCCTTTATGTTATTGAAGCAATGAGCCTGGAAAGCCACTAGTCATTGCTAGCCAAAACCACTGTGGATTTCTGCCAGTCTTGTCTTTCTAGGTTTGGGTCAGTCCATATTTTCACTGTCTTTCTGTTGGCTACTTGCCTTTTCAGTACTTTAACTACAGGATAAGAAATAAAGCTACACTTGGCCAGCAAACCATACTGATGAGTCAGTGCACTGCTTTCTTGGAGGCCAAAAATACCTTTCTCATGATGTAATCGTGGACCCTGAATTGTCAACTAGTACTTATAGTAAGTGTCTGTTCTAAAAACTCATGATCCTGGTGCTTGAGGCACAGAGGTGTGGAGGAGACAGAAGCTCATGGTCATTACTTACCCGTGACACCATTCCAATGGATTCACCCTATGAAGTAGCTGTAAAGATTACAGGTCTCTATAGGATTCTGAAGGGTAAGATTTGGGACGGCAGGATTTGCAGAGGAGAAAGATTCTATTTGATGAACCGATAGAGGTCAAAGACTGCTGTGCTTGGCATGGAATGCCACGGTTATAACGTACACCAGCAGATCATGAGGATTTTAACCCTGTATTTACAAATAATTTACAGTGCCTGATGATTAATGAGAAGAGGATAAGGCTTCTGCTCAGCCCTGCTTGCTTTCGAGCACTCACAGAAATCTAGAACCTTAAAATCCCATTTTGGATGCAGAAGGGGATATCTGTTGAGTAGAGTCAACACTTGAACAGGAGAAAGGGTGTGAACTGGAGTAGCTGGCTGTCTCTGAGTACTTTGTGTGTAAAGGGGCTGTTTGTGAGAGGAGTGCTTTGTTACTGGTGGGTAACTCATGGATGAGTCAGGAGCAGCTCTGGTGACAAACCTGCAGGAAGTAGAATCTGCATAAACCCTTCACACCAAAACTGCCTTTAAAGGCTTGGCTGTGACACTCAACATCTTCACAAACCACAGAGCTGAGGTAGAATCACAGCCCTCGTAGGTTGGAAAAGACCTTTAAAACCATCAGGTCCAAACATTAACACTACTAAGGTGACTGCTAAACACTGTCCCTGAACTCCAAATCTCCACTGTGAAACACATCCAGAGGTGGTGATTTGACCCCCTCCCTGGGCAGCCTCTTCCAAGGTCCTAGGGCCCTTTCCAGGAAGAAGTTTATCCTCATGGCCAACCTAAACTTGCCCTGGGGCAGCTTGAAGCCATTTCCTCTTGTCCTATCTCTTGTTCCCTGAGAGAAGAGACCAACCCCCACCTCTCTCCAACCTCCTGTTTGGTCTCTCCTCAGCCTCCTCCTCTCCAGACTAACCAGCCCTAGCTCCCACACCCACTCCTCACCAGGTTTGTTCTCCAGACCCTTCACTGACCCTGCTGCCCTTCTTTGGGCCAGCATCCCTCAGTGTCCTTGCAGTGCGATGCCCAAGGCTGAGCCCAGCCTGTAAAACCGGCCTCTAGGTACCCAAAACCCCGCAGGAAGTCCCCAACGGCGACCCTGAACAACAAATCAGATCCTGGCACTGGGGAAGCCGTGGGGCTATAGCCTATACGGGGTTTTGTGTAGTGTTTCCTTAAAAAGGGAATGAGAGCACTGAATGACCACTAAAATTCAACGGACTCCCCGCAACCGGGAGGTTGCCAGGCGGCGGCCGAACCGCCTTCACCGCGCTGGCTTCCCGGCCTGGCCCGGCCCTCTCGCCGGCCTCTGGCGCCCCCTGCTGACCACGGCCCGCACCGCGCCCCTGCCGCCGCCTGCGCGCCCAGTCTGGCTGCCGAATGCAGGTCCCGCCGTGGCTGCGCTCCCGCCTCAGGTGACGCTCACAGGGGTCCGTGCCTCTCGACACACACATCCCTCAGCTTGCTGCAGGGCTGCTCTCTGCGTGGAACCGGGCCCGGGTGTCCTTGGTTGTCCTTAGGTTCCCGACAAACTGCGCTAAGTTGTTTCCATCAGCCTCCCGTCTGCAGCCCTGGAGCTGTGCAGTTCCCAGAGAAGTGTTCCACCTCGAAGCTATCGATCAGATAAGCATCTGGAGACCGGATGCCCAGGCCTGCGAGCCCATCAAAACCCTCCCTGCATCAGACGCCAGCTCCCTGCGTGGGGCTGTTTGCATTGCAGGCAGCCTAGGGGCCTTAGTCAAGGGCCAGGAACCTATTTACGCTGGGTTACTGCTGGGTAATAACAATTCACCACTCCTGGAAAAGAAGGGGTTTGATTTGGGTGGATTTCTGGTTTTGTTTTAAACTCTGTGACATTAGCTGTAAGGAAAGCAGCAGGGATTCTAGCTATGAGCCCTCCTGAACACAGCAGTCTGGTGTTGTTTATGCTCCTGTGGTTTCTGATGTGTTGACACTGAATCTCGCTGCAATAGCCAGAAGAATTAAACACAAAATACAAACCCCACGTCTAACGATCTCACTCCATAGCTCTGTTTCTCCTCTCTCCTAAAATCACAGAATAACAGAATGCTAGGGATTGGAAGTGACCTCAAAAGATCATCCAGTCCAATCCCCCCATCACAGCAGGATCCTCTAGATCAAGTCTTCAAGCCAAGAGCAGTAGGGTGGCCCTCCCTAGCATTTCCTACTTGGAAACCGTTTGGCTCCTTGGTCAGGTGTACAGCTGTCAATTCACGGAGGATCTGGGGTTGGATCTCTCTCCTGAAAGCATGAAAAATGCTTCCTTCTGACAGTACTTGAAGTACAAAGGGGCTTACACAGGTCTAGCTAAAGGAAAATGAGTATGAATACACCTCACTACAACATTCCCTCCCACAGTATTTTTCCTCCCCAACCCTGAATAAATACATTTGCTATGGAGCATTAAAATCATTACAGCTAGATCATATTAATATTATTTTGTGACATTTAATGAAACAGAGCTGGATCAGTATAAACAAGTATTGATTATTGTTAGCATGAGTTTTCAGCCTGATTTTAATTCCAAACAAGGTGCATTAACTTCATATGGGTTTTAAACATTAATTCATCTCTGTCTCTGACATTTTCCAATATTTACTGCATATTTATTCAATATCTCTTCCTATGTAAATCTCACAAAGTTGGCTTCCAACATTCCTGTTGAATTTTGCCTGTGACTTCACTGAGGCTGGAAGTTTGATTCTTACTTAACCACTGAAATAAAAAGGAACTGGGATAGTGCATGAGTGCTCTGTGTAGCCCCTTATCAAAGACACTGTTTTCTTTCAATAAAAGTCATTCAAGATCCCCTCAGACTGAAGGTTCCCCCTCCCATTTCTTCTCAGGCCTTCTCCTGGGCACTTGTTTTCATCCCTGCCCAAATACCAAGGCAGGCAAATGATGCCTATACGGGATGAGATTGATTGCCAAGTCATGAACAGTTTAAGGGTTGTTACTCTGCTGCCTTGTGGATTTTAAATCTAAGCTCAATGTTAAACTTTTCCAGTTGCTGAGTCTGAGAGAAATATCTCTCTTTTTTGTTTTTTTGCGTTTAATTAAAATTTATTTGTTGCTGAGCCTTGCATTTGTTTCCAGCACAGGAATAAGATTTTCCCCACATGCATTTGGCTGTGTTGAACCTTAATTAGAAAAAGGAAAGAACAGATCTTTGAGAATTCAGTTACCATTAGCTTGCACTTCATTAACTGATGCCAAATGCAGGAAGGAAGTAAACATTCTGTTCTTTACAAAGATAATGAATGAAAGCACATTATAGTGTGGAAAAAATAACATAGGAAACATTATCAGAGGCAGAAATTGTATTATCCCAGTTCTGAGATTGGAGGAGAGGGAAAAAGTGTATCCAGCTTCAGTTAGCTCATGCCATGGCCGGTGTTGTTTTACAGTGATGTTTGAAACATGGTTGTTTCCAGAGAAAGAAGCAGTGAGTCTGCTTCTGAGAAACTTACCCTCAGTTTCTCTGAACGTGCTGTGCACTGTCAGTGGTGGTAGTTACTGGGGCCCTGCCTGCCTGCACTCTGCTCACAGAGTGATGCACCAGTGAAGTGCTGGTGGCCTGGCTGCACTGTCATTGCTCCAAGTTTGCATGAGCTCTGCAGGTGATCTTGTGTGGCTGCATCAGTCATGGCTTTCCAGAGCTGTGAAGGGTTTATTTATGGTGTCACCTTGAAAGCTGTGCTGCAGATAAGCCAGCACTGAGATGGGGTGTCAGCATAGGAGAAGGCATCACCTCTGAAGTAAAACCTGAGCAACCTGCTACCAGTCATCCCTATCAACCAGAAACTAACTGGGACCCTTGCTGGTCACAGCCATGTGGAAATCCAGTGTGAAGCCCTGCTGTGACGGCTGTGCCTCCACGATGAACACCCCCCCCCCCCATCTGGCAGGTTACTGAGCAGTGATTCCCTGTAGACATGTAGAACAGCAAAGAGCCTGGATAACTTCTTGTTCACATATACCTGTCTATAAAAATGGAGAGGCTGTAAGTAACGCTGTCTGAGGGAGAAGGATCAGATATAGAAAGCCCCTTGGGATAACCCCTTGGGATAAACTGAGCAAGTTGCAGGATGCTCGACTGACAGAGGCTGCTCAAGTTCAGAAAGGAGCAGAGGTGTAAATGCCTTTTCAGGACTGTGTGCAGAACATGCTTCACCTTTTACCTTGTTTGTCTGACCTGATCCTCAGGGTGAACTGAATTGAAATGGTAGGGTAGCCTGAATGGCTACTTACTCTTTTAAAAGAGAGCATCAGTGGCCTATCCATCACCCAGGTCTGTGAGCAAAGCTCGAGCAGGCAGGACTCCTGTAACTACCATCATGGATAGTGTATAGCACATCCAGAGAGGGAATTCTGCCCCTCTGCTCTGCCCTGATGAGACCTCAGCTGACATCTTGCTGGAGCCCTCAGTAGAGGAAGGACAGGGACCTGATGCAGCAGATCCAGAGGAAGCCATGAAAATAATCAAGGGGCTGGAGCCCCTCTGCTACAAGGACAGGCTGAGAGAGCTGAAGTTGTTCAGCTTGGAGAAGAGAAGGCTCCAGGAGGACCTGATAGTGACCTTCCAGTCTCTGAAGTGGGCTACAAGAAGGCTGCAGAGGGACTGTTTACAAAGGTCTGGAGTGACAGGATGAGGGGCAATGGTTTCACGTGAGAGAAGGACAGATGAAAATGGGCTGTTGGGAAGAAGTTCTTTAGCAGGAGGGGGGTTGAACACTGGAACAGGTTGCCCAGGGAGGGAGTTGAGGCCCCATCCCTGGAGCTATTCAAGGGGAGGCTGGACAAGGCTCTGGGCAACTTGATCTAGTTAAGGATGTCCTTGCTCCCTGCAGGGTGATTGGACTAGATGGCCTTTGGAGGTCCCTTCCAACCTGGCTGGTTGTGTGATTCAGGATTGGACGTGGCACTTGGTGCCATGGTCTAGCCTTGAGCTCTGTGGTGACAGGTTGGACTTGATGATCTATGAGGTCTCTTCCAACCTTGATAATACTGTGATACTTACATGACCAATCCAGCACTGGTTCAGCAACAGCCACAGTGTCATCAGTCTACCCAAAGGTCATGCCACAGCTGGGATTAGATGTACAGAGAACAGCTTGATTGAAGCCCATGCTAATTGACATCTCATGTGCTATGTGGAAAGACAACCTTAGAATGGCAAAGTCAGTAGGGAAGGACAAAAAAAGTTAATAATCTTCGCTTTGAGGGTCGTTTCTTATTACTTTTGCAGGTTTCTGCCTCAAATTAACATTGGCTAATGGAGTTCTTTGCTGCACACGGTAGGTCGATTGCTGAAAGGATTACTTTTGTCTTTAATGACGTGAATCTTAGTGCTCCTGCTCAAGGATATCCTAATAAGTGAAGTCTTGCATCCTAAAGAGTTTCAGCAATATTATACAATTATGAATTAAAAAAACCAAAAAAGAATTTTTAATTATGCAGGGATTGTTCCAAAAGATAATCTGAGACAGGAAGGTGGCTTTAAATACCTGGTGGTTTTAGAAGAGGGATTATTAGAAAATTCATCTTTTACATGTGCAACACTCATGGCACCAATTAATTAATGAGGCTGGAAATTAGCATAACTCTAGTACAAAAATAGAACACAAGCATCTGAAGTAGAAACTCAGAGTTATATTTTATTTTCTACTTGGTTTATACCAATAAACCAGGAATTAGACTTTGGGCTACAAGTGCTTCCTTAAAAATCACCTTTCCAATGTGCAAACAAAGAGAGAGATGAAACAAAACCAGCCTAAGAGTTGTGAAGTACCAAAGCATTGCTGAAATAAATGGACCTGTACTGATAAATCCCAGCAGAGTCCCTGAGGCTTTCTGCACAGAAAAGAACTGCAGTTCGATAGCCTGCCTGTTCTGGGGATAGTTTAAACTTCTTGTGGCTCCTCCTGATACCAAAACAAGTCTGGTCTCAATCCATCTGGTATTTTCCTTACTAACCTGACTGCCTGCACTGCCATGTTCTCTGGTTCTGAATATAAGTCTGGTTTGTGTGTCTAATAACAAGTGTGATTCTCGCAGTTGAGCTAAACTGCTCCAGTTTTCATACAGCAGCCCACCCTTCTCAGTGCAGCCAGGCACAAGTCACACTGCAGCACTTCTGCTTCAGCAAGAGGGCAGCTAAAGCTGTGAGAGCGTGTGAAGTGCCTCCTGAACTCATGTCCATAGGGTATAAATCCAAGCTGGAAAATCCAACCAGACTTCCATCTGCGTGGGAGGAGGCCTGGCTGATTTGATTGCAAAGTGGCTGAGGTGCCCACTGCTGCTGAAGTGCAATGAGATGAGGGCAAACAATGGAGGTGACACATTTGTAAGTGATCCATAATGAAGCAGTCTCCAAATTTACCTGCTCCGTGACCTGCCGATGCATTTACAACAGGGGATGTGGGTTTTCTCATGAATGTTTTTCCAACAATAGAAAATGACTTGATGTCAACTTCTGTTTTCAAATGGCATGGAGCGAGCTGGGTGTAGGAGGAAGAAGCCAGCCAAGAGGAAATTTGAGGCTTTTTAGTTTCCCACTGTAAGCAGGTATGCACTGACTGTACTGCTTCCAAAGGCGTGTGCTGCAAGTCAGCGTTAATAATAGCTCACAAAAATGTGGCCAAACCAGTGTAAAACACAAGTTGCAGTCATAGCACCCTGCAGGACAGCACCCACTGTCGTGCAACCTCCAGATGTTTCAGTAATAAATCCTCCACCTCCTCCAAGTCCACTGCACTTACACCCTATTTGTTCCTAAAAATCCTCAGCATGTCTGAAAGGGGCTGTGAACGTCACAGTCACTGGGCATTTTCCAACAACATGTTTTCACTGGAAAATTCCAATTCTGAGAACTACATTTTTTCTCCAAAGTGTAACTGCTAAAAAAATAAATCACCCCGCACTGACAGCAGAACATGATATCCTGAGAACACACACGACAGGCTGTGGTGCTCCCACAGCTTGCAGTGCTTGTCATACTTGTGGGTTTTCCCAGTCTGATCCCTGCATGGCCTTGCCACATGGGATAAAACAGCCCTCAGGTTCCTGCCACAGAAACAAGGGTCTGGTAACCCCAGAGTGTTATTAGCTTCACTGAAACTGAGCTTTACACCCTGCACCACAGACCCTGCAAGCCTCAACTCCCAGTACTCGACCAGTGGTTTCCAGACTTTTAGCTCACAATTAGTCGCTCCTCTTGGTGGATCTGAAAAGCCACACGGAAGCTGTGGTAAGTGTAATTTCAAGCTCAATTTCATTCACAGACGTGTGAAACTGTGAAACATTTTGTGACATTGGGGTTTTTTTTCCTGTAGGGGAAATCTATCATTTACAGAACTTTGGAATTCCCAATAAATGTGGAAATTCTCCTTTTAATCAGCTGCAGCCAAAATCCAAAAGTGGAAAGAAAGAAGTAAAAAAACCCCAACCCTCAGGACCCAGTAGCATCTCCTGCTCGGGAAAGCTGTGGAGCTCTCCATTCCTAGCAGAAGCACGTTACCAGTTAGAACAAGTAGCACCCAGAGTGGCTTTGAACTGCAAACAGGGATGAGCAGGAACAGCTACAGCCTTTGCAATGATAACTGGAAAAGGACGGCCTTACTTACTACACGAGCTAAAGATTTTGTGTTTCCCCGCTTTCCATCTAAGTGCTTTCTTTGAATCTTGGCGAGAGGATAAGAAATGAGTCGAGAGGTTTGAGATGACAGGAAAGGAAAATAACATCTGCCAGACCTGCCTCTGTTCAGCTGCTTGGAATCTGGAGGAGCAATTAGTGCTTTGTCACAACAATGGAAAACGCTCTTCTCCCGAGCTGACAGACTTGACGCGTGAATGCAATTCCTTTAGGTACTTAGCAGGGATTAGAAGAGGGAAAAGGAAAGTAGTCAGAGAAGGGTTTTTCCATATAAGGGAATAGGGGCTTGGAGAAATTTACTGAATTTTTATTTTACTTAAGAACTGAAGACTGCAACGTGCTCAACTTCTCCAACAGCCAGTTCCAAATCACTTCCATTGTGGATGCACTGGAATGTTTCCCTTCAAAAAACTTGATTTGTGATATTTTATTTGGGTTCACCAAAAGACTTCCTTTTTTTTTTTTTTTAGTATTGTGGTGAAGGAGAAAGTTGTCAGCAATCTGCTCTGGTGTGGTGTCCTAAGGCAGAAAGGATTGCACCAGCAAGCTCTCAGTGTTCTTCTCTGCCTTCCTGTCCTCCTCTCCTATGCACCCAAAAGGTTTGGAATCTAATTTGGATCAAATCTGTCAGAAAGTTCTGCTGTTTTCACTATGTCCAGAAGTGGTTGGAAAAGAACATTGTTACTACTCCGTTAAAGGTAGCCAAACAAATACATATCTCGTTCAACATGGGAGAACCTGCACCACAGCTTCTCCCTGCAGTTCCATCACTCACAGAACAGCCGGTTAATGAATTTGGGGAGCTGAAGCTGTCTGCATTGTGATCTCCTGGCTGCATGTACAAGTCTAAAGCAGAAGCTTTAAAGAAACAACATAAAACAGCACAAGAGAGATGGGGATAAGGCTCTGAAGAAACAAGAGAAGCAAAACATGAAGACATTTCCTTTGGCTTAGATGGTTTACATTGCTGTGACCTTCACATAATTCATCATGACAATAGAAAAGCACAAAGGATGATCTCAAACTCTTCTTGAGACTAGAAATGTAAGGAGACTAAGTGATCTGTGATGATTACCGAGAAGTTTCAAGTACTTGGAAAAGAATTAAACCTCTCGCACAGCAGGTTGCTCCCAGCCAGTGAGGGAGATGTAGGTCAAAAAGAATGTATTTTTCAGGAAGTATTTGGAGATGGAAAGTGGGCCTGTTCCATCCCTTCCTATAATGCATCGTGTATGTGAGTAGAATCAGTAATGCTTTCACAATGATGTTCACAAGTCATCAGCAAATCACAGAATCACAGAACATTAGGGATTGGAAAGGACCTTGAAAGGTCATCCAGTCCAATCCCCCTGCCACAGCAGGATCCCCTAGACCAAGTCACATAGGAACATATCCAGGTGGTTTTTAAACACCTCCACAAAAGGGGGTGCCACTGGACAGCCCCTTCCGGGGCTCTGTCAACCTCACTGTGAAGAAGTTCCTTCTCATATTGATGTGGAACCTCCTATGTTCCAGCTGACAGCCATTGCCACTTGTTCTATCATTACATAACACAGAGCAGAGCCTGGCTCCATCCTCCTGACACCTATACTTCACATATTTATAAACATTAATGAGGTCACTCCTGTGTCTCTTTTTCTCCAAGCTAAAGTGACCCAGATCCCTCAGCTGTTCCTCATAAGAGAGATGTTCTACTCCATTATCTTTGTTGCTCTAAATCTCTAATCTTACCTTGCAAAGAAGTGGTCTTAAACCTCCAAGCACATCTAGGGTTTTCTGTGAACCACCCATGGCAATAGAGGGATCCCACTAGGAATGGTTTTGCTAGTTGTTCATAGAGACCAAGGCAGAGGAAAAGTGAAGACAGTGCTCGAGAAGGGTTGAGAGGAGGGATTATACAATGTATAGGCTAATCCACAAGCCAGAGGGAGATCTAGTGTTTAGCCAAAAGCCATTTTAGAAGACAAAAACCAGAAAAGAACCATGGATAGAGTATGCTAGGCTTTTTTTGCAGTAGCCTTTGGTTTCACACCCCCATCTTCTGTGTAGCAACTGCCCGGTGACACTGTTTCCCAAGTAAGTAAAGCAGGATAAACTAGTCTGCAATTACCAAGCAGGTTAACTCAGTCCCTCAAACATAAACATAGATCCAAACTGAGATTGTGTTACATCAGAAACATGGTGAAGTTTGGAGATATTTGCTGGAATTTGACTTAATGATTCTTTTGTCATTGTAATTCACACCTTTCACCCAGCTAATATCTAGCAATTGCAGATGGCACACGACCAGAAAATGAAAGTCACATCTTTCACCTGCCCTTTCTGTTAGGTGTCACTGCTCTTGCCTGGGTTTTTTCCTCCAAAATGCGTTCCAGACATGGTAGATGCTCTCTTAAAAGCCCTGAGACCATTTCTAATCTGTTACCTGCTCCTTATGGATTTTTAAAATCAGCTCTTGTTTTTAGTTAAGTTCATAAGTTAAAATTTGACTCAGTGCATTTTACAGTTACTGACTGATAGCAGATTACACAGAAGACCTATGATTCCTTATGGCATTGTGTTTCCCCCCCATGATACATGGCCTACAAGTGTTCTCCTCAAGAAATTCATGGAGACTGTTTCTGGAGGTACCCCCAGTTATCAGTGCTTTACTCAAGGCAGCACAGAGCCAACACCCTGGCTGTCTCCTTGCATAGGCTCAGAAGGGAAACCCAAACTAGAGAGCTATCCAAGGGGTCTCCAGCCATGAGCTCCTCCACTATGGGGTGGGTAGAGCACAAGACTAGTCACAGGTCTGCAGTGGTGTGGGAGTGAAACCCTGGAGATATGAGGAAGGAAGCCAGCACAATCTGTTTTGAAGGTGGCATTGCTAAACTGGGCTGGGACCCAGCTGCCTGCCTAGCCAGTCCCCTCCCACAACAGCAAGCCCACAGCCCTAGTGAAGCTGTTATCATCCCTCACCACCAACTGCTTGCAGAAATTCTACTCCCTTTAGCTCTCCAGCAGCTGTCTGGTGGCTCAGACTTAGGAAAACCACTCCTCTTGGACACTGTAGGCACATCTTCCAGTGCCACAAAAAGCGAGGCAGTCTCAAGAACTGCTAGGCTATCTGTCCTGTTTCACTTCACATGCAGGCTGCATGGGGCAAGGGGCTTGGTACCACCCTATCCATCTCTGTAACCCATTGTGTGCCATTTATTAAGTGCCCCTTCTCAGCAGGGAGGAGAGAAGCTCCCTTTGCCAGGAAGCTTGTTCTCTAAAGATTCCAGTTTCATGAATCAGATTTCTGTTGAACTCATTTTTTCCTGACACAAAGCACAGCAGTTACGTTCCGCAAGGAGTGGTACAAGCATCTTTCTGTAGGAAAAAGCTGATCTATCAAGTCCCCTTTTTTGTTTGAGGCTCAAACCAGGACACACTCTGTAGGAAGCAGCACTCATGTTTTGCAAACCTCTGCACCTCAGCTTAGGAAAGGGCTGTGGGGGCAGCGGGAAGAATTTGCAAGGGTTTTGTTATGGTGCTGGCATGTTCTCAGAGGATGTTGAGATGTACTTGATTCAATCAATGTCTTGCAGATCTGTTTTCTTCCCTTGATTAAATAATATTTAGTCTGGTAAAGCATGTGGTGGAAAAAATCTATGGTATGAAAATACTCATGTGTGAATCTGAGATGCAAAGACTGCCAGCATGTTGTGCACACTGTGTGCTTACTCAGCAGAGTAGCTTGTCACACAGAATCACAGAACATTAGTAATTGGAAGGGACCACAAGAGATCATCTAGTCCAATCCCCCTGCCACAGCAGGACCACCTAGACCATGTCACACAGGAACATGTATAGGCATGTTTTAAAGTGGTGCATCTTTCCAGGATTACAGTACTAGATTATCTGAGCAGAATGAGTCACTTGACAGATTATTGACTAATTAAAAAACCCACAGACTTGTCATTTTATTTGCCTGCGAAGCACCACAACCTCAAAAGCTGACTGATAAATACCTGGGGGGTTTCTAATGGAGAGTCAGAACAAATCACATCAGCAAGACCATCTGAGTAAAGCTGCAGTAAAGACTTCAGCCCCGCCCTTGTCATCCCAAAAGGACTGAAAGTGCTACCTGAGGCTTGACAGGTAATGAAGACCATGTCTCCACACAGCTTTGGACAGAGCACTCACAGCAGAGCTGGGTGCCTCCAGCTGAGCCTGCAGGCAGCAGCAAGTCCAGGCACATTTCTCCAGCTGGGAGGCCTTTGGAGGTAAAAGGCATCTGTGCTGCACTGACCCTGATCAGATGTCCGGTGCCCATCAAAGCTGTTCCATCACACCCATCCTCAAGGGGACAGTGGAGAGAAAAAGTAACTAAAGCTTTATTGGTCAAGATAAGAACCTCACCAGAGTCTCTATGGACTGCAGGGGAATCACTGCTCCAGTGCCTGGGCCATGTTCTCCCTTCCTTCTTCACTAACCTTGGTGTCTGAGTGTTTTCCCCACAGATTCTCCCTCCTCTCCTCAGCTGCAGGCTTTTTTTCCATCCTTAAATTCATTCTCACAGAGGTGCTACCACCATCACTGGTTGACTCAGCTTTGGCTAGCAGTGAGCTGGCTAGCATTGGCTCTGTTGGACATAGGAGAAGTTTCTAGCAGCTTCTCACAGAAGCCACTCAGTTACTCAAACTTTGTCACGTCAACCAAATAAAGCATCTCATCCTTCAGGCCTCCAAGGGAGAAGGGGATCTGTCTAGACAGTTGGCCACCAGCACTCATCTCAGGTCTTCTCACATCATTGCCTCTTGGCAAAGCCGTCTCCAATTAACAGAGAGGGTGGTACTGCAAAGGAAGAAAACTAAAAGGAAGTGTGGGGAAAACATCAAACAAACCGTGATACTGAGGTGTGGAAGGAAGGAAGACAGCTTGCTGAGCCCTCCCACAACACATAAACAAATGCCACAGGCAAAATCCAAGAATGGCAGAGCAGAACCACACTTTCCGTAGGGTTTTCTGTCAGAGCAGCTGTGACTACCAGCTATTAAAACAGCTAATGGCCAAGAGCTTCCTGTCTTGTCAGGTAGTTACAAAACAGGGATGCAGGCACTGCCAGATGGGGCTGTGTCATGACTATGGCACATGTCACACTGCATGCCTGGGGAATGCCGCAGCTCTGGAGCAGTGACGGTCCTGAGGGCAATCCTCATGGACACCACAGCACCTCCTACAGAAAAGACTTTTTTTCCTGGGTAGGTTCTCTTTAATAAAGCTTCTAGGAAGGTTAGGTAGGTCCTTCTTCCAGGAGTCTGATGGGAGGAAAGGGCTTTATTTATTTAGCAAAGTAAAATCACATGAGCATGAACATTATTCTAAATCAAAGAGTCACAGAACATTTGGATTGGAAAGGACCTTGAAAGATCAGCCAGTCCAATCCCCCTGCCAGAGCAGGATCCCCTAGACCAAGTTGCACAGGAACGTATCCAGGCAGGTTTTAAACATCTCCAGAGAAGGAGACTCCACAAACCCCTGGGCAGCCCCTTCCAGTGCTCTGTCACCCTCATTGGGAGGAAGTTCCTTCTCATATTGATGTGGAACTGCTGTGTTCCAGCTCACGCCCATTGCCCCTAAATGAAAGGTGTTGGGCTTTTTTTAATAGAAAAATCAAAATCCAAACAGGAATAGTCTCCCAAATAAATCTGACAATCTTCAAAGGTTCCACTGAGTGCCAAAGCAGAATAGCTAATGGAAGACACTCCCAAAGCCAGAGTGAAGTCTATATTCACTAACAGGAAAAGTTTGAAAGATGGAGATTCTCTGACTCGCAGAAACATAATTCTGATAAGAACTAGATTTTAGCAAGAATGTGCTCTCTGCTGAATGCATGATGCTTAGTCTGGAAGAGCAAACAAGAGCTGGCTTGTTGAAACAGCCTTGCAAATGCAGAAGAAAAGCCGTTTTCATGGAGGACTGGTTCTAAAAACTTTTGTAGATGTCTGTGTTAAAAATACAGATGAAGTGGGAGCTGTAGTCCAAGTTCTTGGGCACTGGCACAAAGAATGAAGGTAAAAACATTGTCTCATCTTTGCTGTTTATAATTTCTTCCTCTCTTTCCTGCTGGTTTTTAACATTGGCAGATGATTCTCTTGGGGGATCGTAAGGCCATTTGTCTCTGAATCACAGAGAACAACAGGGAGCTCAGCAAAAAGCCGTACTGGGGAAAGAAAGATCCAAAGCATAAGCCAGCGAGGTGAGCTAGTGTTTTCACCCACAGTTTTCAAGGGATTAGCTATTAAAACAGATTCAACTGAGCTCTGCTTTGTCTGTATAGCTGCAGTATTTATAACAGCCACATGACTTACAGATCTCCTATAGTTCCTCCATGGCAAGTCTGCAGCAGTGAATACAGCTCCGGCCTGTTCCTATCCTACTGACATTCATGCCACTGTTATTTACTGATCCTTTTCCTCCATTATCATTAAGAAGCGAAATGTCAGTGTGTTTCCTCTACTCAGACTCTGCTGTCCCTCTCCAAGCCCACAGAATATTATCTGTCTCCTCATCATCTAGACCACACCAGCAAAAGTACTGCATGAAGCAGAAACAAACACCCTACAGCTAACCTAGAAGACTCAATTTCACGTTCTGCCTAATGCATCTGCTTCCTTTTTCAGTTGGATTTTGATTTGACACCATGGCTGGAAACCTTGAAATTGCTTTTGCACCTGACCTTACTGCTGTCTCTCTCTTGTTTGCATGTTCTTGTCACCTCCAGAAGCACTGAGCTTTACTTCCTTCACTTTCGTTTCTCAAATAGTCATATTTTAGTTTGCATGAATGGCTGTAGTTTTTAGAAAAGAATGAACCTAGGATTTCATAGCATCCTAGAATGGCCTGGGTTAGAATAGACTTTCAAAGGTCATCTAGCCCAACCTTCCTGCAGGGAGCAGGGACGTCCTCAACTAGATCAGGTTGCCCAGAGCCTTGTCCGTCCTCCCCTTGAATAGCTCCAGGGATGGGGCCTAAATCACCTCCCTGGGCAACATCTTCCAGTGTTCAACCTGTTTCTGCTCAAGAGCTTCTTACTAACAGCCCATTTCAATCTGCCCTTCTCTCATATGAAACCATTGCCCTGTCACTGAGGCCTTCATAAACTGTCGCTCTCCAGCCTTCTTGTAGCCCTATCAGAGACCAGAAGGTTGCTATCAGGTCCCCCAGTGTTGCCTGGAGCAACACTGCTCCAAGCTAAACAACCCCAGCTCCCTCAGCCTGTCCTCGTAGCAGAGGGGCTTTCACTGAACCAATGCCGGACTGGTTGTATAAGTGAATCACACAACCAGCCAGCTTGGAAGGGACCTCCAAAGGCCATCTAGTCCAATCTCCCTGAGGGAACAGGGACATCCTCAACTAGATCAGGTTGCCCAGAGCCTTGTCCAGCCTCCCTTTGAATAGCTCCAGGGATGGGGCCTCAGCTACCTCCCTGGGCAACCCATTCCAGTGTTCAACCCCCACCTGCTAAAGAACTTCTTCCCAACAGCCCATTTCCATCTGCCCTTCTCTCACGTGAAACCGACAAACTTCCAGAGCTAAATTCCAGCATGCAAACGGCAGTCCCGCTCTTGTGGGCTGGACTCTGGTAACACAGAATCATAGAACAGTTTTGGCTGGAAGAGACTTTCAAGATCATCAAATCCAGCCTTTTCGTAGCCCTATGAGCACCACTAAACCCTGTCCCCCAACTTAACATCTACATGACACCGCATAAATAAAAACCAACAAAATAATTACATTGGATTTGGTCTTCTCTGCTTCTGGACAAAACAAGGCTTTGGACTTTCATTTCCTTCCCTTTAGTCTGTGTCTCCCTAGCAAACATTTTACATATCCTGGTGGTTTCTGGAGAACAGAAACAAATCCAAAGGGTTTTGAGGTTTGGGTTTTTGGTGGGTTTGGCTGTTGTTGTTTAAACCTCCTCTTTATTCTTTTAACCAGAAATGACAGAATTGATTCCCGATGTGGAGCACCACTGTTTATGACAGAGCATCAATTGGCTGGGGCCAGACTATCTGAAATGACTTTGTAATCTGGAAAAAAATATTTGTGTTGAGGAGAAAGGGAGCAATGGCCATTTCCCAGGCTTTTTTGACCTTCTGAACAAGAACTGGAACTTGCCTGGTGGTTTAGATGCTAATCTGTCTACCCAGCGTGTGGGTGTGCTCTGAGTCACAGCCAGCATGTGCACTCACTTCTCAAACAGGGCTTCCTAAATATTGTTGGAAGGGTAACTTCTGTTTAACTTTCATTTGGCAGAGGCCCACATTGGGACTGGCGAGAGCTCAGGAAGGACCATGTACTGTGTCTGGAGCTGCTAAGAACAACTTTGAACGTTTTCAGCCCTTTTTCCTCTCAAACTGCAGAAGAAAAGCCTCCTCCCCCCCCCCCAGTACTGCTTTTTTCTCACCCACTCACCAGCAAACCGCATCTGTCAGGTTCCAAGTGTGCAGCAACAACTGTCTGTCTGCAGTGAAGATAAACGTTGGACTTCTTCCTTTGGCCTTTGCAGAGCTTGTTTGTCTAATCCGTGCCTAGTTACTAACACTCAAGGGGTGTTCTGCTGGAGATGGTCCAGGAGACTGTAACCACGCGAGCGCTGAGCAAATAGGGTGCAGCGGCCACACATAGGCAGCAGGGACCATCGAGATTTTGCAGAGAAAAGTAGGTCTTTTACTGTCCTGCCTATCAGATAACTGAGAGCATGGCTAATGAACATGTTCCGGGCAAAGCATCTCTGGTGCTACAAATTGCTTTCTCTCTTGGAGGCCTTATTATTAATCCAGTTACTGCTGGTAATAACACCTGCTTCTCTCTAAATGAGCCTGAAAAATGCACTGGGGCCAGATCCAATATAGGGCTTAGGTGACCCAGTGTAAGTTGGTGTAATACCCCGGTGTTTAAGATCTCAGGCCTTTGAGCAGAGTCTGAAACCTGAGCAACAGATCTATAAAGCACACAAAGAGCACTGGGTGCCTGCAATAACAGCCCCAAGCAGCTGAGCATGCACCTGCTTATACCCAGCCAATAAAGCTGGCTGGGTGGGGAGAGGAACCTGTAAATCCTCTGGACAGACCTGCAACGAGATACTTGTATTTGGTCAGGATCCACAGACCAAGTCTCTTCCAAACTACGGCTTTGTGGGCTTTTTGCTTTTCCTTTTTTTTCCCTTCCCTTTAGAGAACTGAGCAGGACTTTGACTGTTCCTGCTTTGCCACAGCTGCCACAGGTTCATCTAGCACCCTGCTGCTAACTCTGTAATCTGGGAACCAAGTGTCCCACGCCTGGTTCCCTGCTCTGGCTGCACAGTGTGCGTGGGATGGGGGCTTCAACTCCCCCACTCCCCAGAGAGGATGTAATTAGCAGCTCTAAAGTAGGTCACTGTGAGTGGGCTGGAGGGACACGCTCCTCGTCCTCCAGCAGAAACTGTGCGGGCAGCAACTCACGATTCATCAGGCCATAAGGAGAAGGAGCACATTGAGCAACCAAGTCAGGTTTCCTCATGCTCTGGACACTCACCTGGCACAAGGGCAACTCTGGCCCTCGATGACACTTGATTTTCTGTGTTTTAACCAAGGGCCACTGGAGAAGAGGTCCCAACAGGAGCACTAAAACTCAGGCCTGCAGTAAACTAGAACTCTGCTTGGAGTAAGCCATAACCATCACCAGGCTGGTGATGTGGCTGCAGCAGTGCTGCCCACTGCCAGCACAGCCTCTCTCCTGCTGTCCAGGCTTTGTCTCTAGAGACTGAATAGATCTCAGCCCAAATATATTTGGGTCCAAAGATATTTGAATGTTCCTTTACTCAAATAATAAATGAAGATTTCCAACTGCTCTAAGTAAATACTCAGGCTACTACGTTAGTACTCAGATAGCAGGGTGGAATTTGCCTTTAGGCAGCAAACACCAGTTTAATATGAGAAATAGGTTCCTGAAATGCCTCTGAGGACACTCTTGGGACCAATCGCCCCTGTAGTAGGGATACATACAAAACAAGCTTTTAGTTGCCCCCTCAAATCCGCCAAGACTGGGACAACTCAGGACATGCACAGCAGTACAGCTCCAAGCTCCTGGTAAACTTCAGAGCAATTAAGATCTCCTTGAACACAATCACCATCAGCTTTGTTAGATTTCACTCTTCAGTGTCTCAGTCAAGTCCCAGAGCAGAAAATATCGGGTGGATGTGACCCATAGCTCCTTTGTGTATCCCCAGCAAGGGCTAGAGAGCCCTGCAGACTGCAGTGCTCCAAGCTAGACCATCCCTCTGCTTTCAGCTACCCCATTACAACCTTGACTCAGTGAGGACACCATGGACAGCATAACCAGGCCAAAAAACAGAGGAGAATTGGGATTTTTGAGTTTGTTGGGTTTTTTTTTTTTAGAGGCAAGGCCAAGCAATAGGATGGTAATGACAAATGCAGGGAAGCAGATCCTCCCTACCAACAGATCCATGTGGCCAGTGCAGCACAGACCCTAACCTGGGAATTCCAGTGCAGCAGAAAACTTACAGATGTGATGAGGAAAATCTCTGAAAATGGGACCTCAGTGGACCACAGAGGTACTTGACTTTGAGACATAAATCCATCTTAATGTTCTTTCTGCTGTTTTCTTCCTCAATATAATTCTCTTCCTTGCAAAGCAAGTCCAGGCCAGCCACTCGCTGTCCCTCAGAGCCCATCCTCCTGCATGGGGAGCAGAACTCCTCCAGCTGCTGGTAGCATTCCCACCCACGTTACCACAGCAGCAGAAACAGCAAAACATGAAACACAAGGATGCTGTGTGGGCAAAGTCTCCGCATCCTCTGGGATCATAAGCAACCTTTCTACAGCTGCCAGGCCCCAGGAAGAGCCTGCAGAGCTTGGGTGTTTGCTGCAGCTCCTTCTTCCAGCAGAGCCTGGCACATTTCTGGGCCAACTAAGATAATCTGTGTGCAAAACAAGCACCAAGCACTGGCTGTAGCCACTTGCTTGCCAAATAAATGTTATAGTGGCTCATCTCTTTACAGTGAGCATAACAAACCTGTTCCCCTAACACAGATGTCAGTAACCTCTGACTGCTACTCTTGTCCTTCTCACACCTTCTGCCTGGGCTCCACCCATGCGTTACATAAACCTTTCTTCCAGAGATAACTCAACACAGAGGAATTCACATGAAAATATCTTGTGACGTGTGCCTGTTGGGCTGAGGAGCACATAAAGAGCACGTGTAGCACCTCTGCCTTGTTTTCAGTTTGCGTTTTCTTCCTTTAGGCAGATCTGATCTCCAAAGCTCAGGAGTGATACAGACCTCGCTCCCTGTTAGCTGACTACGGCTATAGTCCAGACTGACACACGCTGATATGTTAATCTGGCAAGTTACAAAAACACTTCAGAGCAAGAAAGTCTGTCAGTCAGGCAGCAGAGAGCTCCCTGCTTCTCCTGAAATAACTCGTGTTTTGACAACATGACAGCTCTGCTCAAGAACAGGAGTCGTACTGGGACAGGATATTGTGAGTTCTCCCAGACACTCGGTGTAATACTGCACGACACTGCGATTTAAAATATCTATGAACTGGAATTGGCCTTCGATGGATTCGAATTCAGTTCCCTGGCAGATCTTTAATGGTACCTGCCCATGAGAAGGTAACTAGGGTTTCTTCTCTGGTGGTCCACCTGGGACCAGTTCTTGACTTGACATGAAATGGTTTTAATATCACAGAATCACTCTGGTTGGAAAAGACCCCTGGGATCGTTGAGTCCAACCATCTACCCCACCTTAGAAGTTCACCCTTAAACCAGATCCCTCAACACCTCATCCAAACCATCTTTAAACACATCTAGAGATGGCGACTCAACCACCAACCTGGGAAGCCCATTCCAGTGCTTGACCATTCTTTCTGGGAAAAAATTCTTCCTAATATCCAGCCTAAACCTCCTCTGTTGTAACTTGAACCCATTCCCTCTTCTATTACTAATTGCTTGTGAGAAGAGACCAGCACCAACCTCTCCACAATGTCCTTTCAGGTAGTTGTAGAGAGTGATGAGGTCTCCTTTCAGCCTCCTCTTCTTCAAACTAAAGAGCCCCAGCTCTTTCAGTCTTTCCTCATCAGATTTGTTTTCCAGGACCTTCACCAGCTTTGTTGCCCTCTGCTGCTGCTCCAGCACCTCCACATCTGTCTTGTATTGAGGTGCCCAAAACTGGACAAGTCAAGAAGTGGTCTCACAAGTGCCAAATACAGGGGAATATGTCCATCCACAATCCAAATAAAGACATCTGCATTTTTTTACTGGCAAACCTGGTCAATGATCAAAAAAACAACCAAGCTGGCGAAGCCTTAGATTAAGAGTTGCTCCTGTTTGAGGGTGATAACTCATTTCAAATTATCAAAGTCTACAAAATTGCCTTCTGATATGATCAAATGAAATACTGGAGATTTGAAAAACAGACAGAAATGAGGCTGAGGATGAGCAAATGTCTGGGAAAACTGTTCCAGAGAGGGACTTTTTTTAAAAGACTCCTGCTCAACAATCACCACATTTTTGTCTCCTCCAGACATACAGAGACCTCCCACATTCTCCCACCAGCACACATGAAATACCACAGCACTGCTCTTAAGCAGCAAGGATGAAACAATAACTTTCGATTTCAGGTTTGAAAAAGCAAATGAAAAGAGAAGGTATTAACTTTTGGCCATAAAGCGCAAATGTGAAGGTGCTTTGTGTTTCTGTTTTAAAGTGGTTGTTTGGACTAATTCTGTTCTGTAAAAAATTACCTTCAGTCCCCTCCAAAAATTATATATGGACTCTGGGACCATACGAGGACTCCCCAGATGGGCAGGCTGATGAAAGGAGATGTCCAAAATACATGAAAAATGATAAAACTGTGACTGAGGGGTGATCTCATTAATGTTTATAAATATGTGAAGGACAGGTGTCAGTAGGATGGAGCCAGGCTCTTCTCAGTGTCATCTAGTGATAGGACAAGGGGCAATGGGTGTCACCTGGGGCACAGAAGGTTCCACATCAATATGAGAAGGAACTTCTTCCCAATGAGGGTGACAGAGCACTGGAAGGGGCAGCTCAGGGGGGTTGTGGAGTCTCCTTCTCTGGAGACATTTAAAACCTGCCTGGACATGTTCCTGTGTGACTTGGTCTAGGTGGTCCTGCTGTGTCAGGGGTATTGGAAGGGACCTTGAAAGATCATCCAGTCCAATCCCCCTGACACATACGTTCTGTGATTCTGTAAAATAAAAAGAGTAACAGAGACACAAAAAGATGGTTTTCCTATGAAAGCCCCTCCTCTGAAAGGTCTCTCTGCAAGCGGGTATCTAGGAAGATCTAGGCTATTCATTGCAGTTGAGCAATCAGTTTATGGTTATTCCAGTAAAAACTGCTTCATTGCATAGGTTTTGCATTCTGAAAGGGCTCAGCTCTATTCTAATGGCTAATTTAATGTCTTTTCCTTTGAATCCTTCTTTGCTAGGAAGGGTTTTGTGAGTGCTTCGATCAGGATGGATGAACCGTGCTGGGCAGCGGTGCCTTGGTGCTGTCTGTGCACCTCCTGCAACAGTGGCTTGACAGTAGTTTTTGAGATGAGGAAAAACCCCGGTGAGAGTAGTGAGAGGTGGTGGGATCTTAACTTCTGTGCTGCTCTTTTGGGATATTTTGTCTTCCTGGTGCTGTCCTATCCATCACGAGATGAGCCATACCTGACACAGGACATTACTGATCAGTACTTTGCCCCAGCTGCCTGGTGGTAAAGAGTGACAGACCACAGCTGACCCCAGCCAAGATCTCAAGGAAAGCGGTGTTTGCCTGTGGAGTGAACACCCTGTCACTGCAGTACAGGACTTTCATGGACCTATGAAATCTGTCCCATGACTACCTAGGGGCTAACTTCAATGTTGTAACCATCCTAGTTTGTCTGGGAGAACAAAAAACCCCCCAAAC
The DNA here is from genome assembly GCA_013400115.1 of Rhinopomastus cyanomelas. Classification (NCBI taxonomy): domain Eukaryota; kingdom Metazoa; phylum Chordata; class Aves; order Bucerotiformes; family Rhinopomastidae; genus Rhinopomastus; species Rhinopomastus cyanomelas. The sequence continues at coordinate 127,866 of VXBP01001791.1, read as the reverse complement.
AAACCCCTAAACAAGCACCCCATTCAAGTCTAAGTTCTTTTCTAGAAAGACATTTAGGGAGACAAATGATATGAAGAAAAAGACACATGGAAATGCACCGGCATGGGCAGCTAGCCCATAGGTTCAGGGACAAATCACCTAACAACAGCTGCAGAGCCAGTGGTATCTGACAAGGAGCTTCAGACTCTTGAAGACGTGCCATGCCCATGTTGCTTAGATTTCTGTCAAGTCTTAGTGTTTTAGTTCTAAACTGAAACCTGCAGTGGGTTGACCTTTTGGTCTGGTCCAAGAAAACATTTAGTTTTGAGCTCAAATGCATCACACATTTGACTCTATTTCTAGAAGAGGCCCACTCAGTGTCCAGTCTGTCTTTTGAACACGTCAGGTCCATGCACTACCTGTTCCTGGCAAGTGCTTGATATTGTAAATGCAACCAGCTTGGTCACCACACAGTCCTTTCTTCAGCCAATGGGTTAACTCCACTGGCTTTTGGGGGGTAGCAGGGGATCAGCAGAGGGGATGGGTGTCTTTGCTGATACATGCCACCAGAAGGTGTTATTAGAGGACCTCGCTCAGCTTGACCATGCTGAGGCATTTCATGGCTTCCTCCTATGGGTTTGTGTCCTTTGGGTTCAGTCTGAGTTTTCCATGCCAATCTTTCAGCCTCTGCAGTGCCACCTCGTGCATTTCTGAGAGCCTGGAGGCCAAACCAAGGTGGAAACGCATCTTTCTCACACACATGGCAAACCAGGGACGCTTTCCATTTCATACACAAAATGGAGCCTTTTGAGACCTCCAGACACCTTTTATGTGTCCCATAAAATGCAACAGAAAATGAAAGAAACCTAAAAGCAGTCCACGGAAGAGAAAATTGCTCACTGACTTTTCTTGGGTTACGACAAAGCTGCGATAAGCTACTGTCATCATCCTGCTTTCAAAAACCCTTTAACAGGACACCAGGCAGCAGAAAGGAAAGCATCAGTGGTTTTTTATAGCGCAGATATCATCACTTCAGGTTTCATTTAAACTCTGTTATGAGCAGGCTGGCTCCTAACTCAGCTCAGGAGGGCACTGAGCATAAGGAAGATGTTTGACTGGCTGTCACCTCTTGCATGTGGGATGTGGAAGGGAGTAGAAAACAAGACAAAATAGGAAACATCTCTCCACAAGCAAACTGCATCTTTGCTGACATCCCTGACCTATTCTGCTCTCAGTAAACAGCAAAGCCCATACAAAGCGACATTTTACATCCAGACTGAGATGATCCTTCCACATGGAGTGTGTTTAAAATAACTTCCTTGCAAATCACCGAAACAAGCCAGACCATATGAAAGGCAAAGTTTCTTGAGTTCAAAGAGAAAAGGGCTTTTTGCACTGAACTTTGTTCTGGCAGTGCTGTGAAGTGGCTTCAGGACATACTGGTTCCGTTTCTACCTTTGCGCAGTATTTTGTTCAGACAAGTCCCATCCAGGCTCAGTTATCTGACCTCACTCCAGTCAGCTGCATTTCTGTCCCCTGTCATACTCACCCTTGGCACACTTTAAAACTTCCCAAATAATTTGAAAAGCAAACATACATAGAATTAGGGGTTTGTTTTTCTCCCTCAGTGACATTTTCTAGTTATAAAAAAATAAACCTATGGTTAGCAAAGAAGTTCTGCAACAGCTTCCTTTGGGCAATAGGGGATGGGTTTGTGGGTGCATTTGCACTGTAACTCTCAGCTGCCATTTGGGCAAAGAATTAGAAAGCTTGCTGATGCCTTACAAGAGGCTTTGCATTATCAAAAGAACCCCAGCCCCTACCCAAAACACCCTTGTTTTTAACCATTCTAGGTCTTTCTGTAAAGGACTGTCACAGCACTCCAGTCTGCCACTCAGGTTCCTAAAGCAAAGCTCATGGCTCACCTTCTCCACCACACCAGACAAGTAGCCAGCCCCACACCACAGCGCTTTGCAGAAGTAAATGGAAAATCAAAGATTAAAGCAAGCTTCTTCAAGATGCTCTCAGTCCAAGCAGCCTTTCTTTTGCTTTTAAGTCTGCTAATCACATTTCAATTACAATACAAAGATAATAGCTTCCTTATTTCCTCATTTTAGCATTGCCCCTTTACTTCCTCTGCCTTTTCAATTAGACCAGCAAGATCATTTCTTTAATTTCCTTTCTCCAGTGTCCTGCTTTCATTTCTTATACAAAATCACATTTGGTCACTTACACTTTTCCTGAGGGTAAGCGCACGACAGCAGCATCTCTTGCTCCACCATGGTGCTGCCTGTTGCAGAGCTCAGTACCTTTGGAACAGGACTTGAAGAAAATACTGTGGAAAGCTAAGCTCACTCATGCAGACTTCAGATCTCCAGTTCTCCTGGCTTCTGTGTGCTGTCACATGTTACCCTCCCTCCTGAGAAACCAGTGGAACTGGTCTGGCAGCCGCATCTTGTGTGTCAGAAGAGCTTTAATTGATTCATTGCAACAGGTACCCACCCTCATTAAAAAAAAGGTTGTTGAGAGGAGTAGCCTCTTAGCGCTTCATTTGAAATTACAGAACCTCCCCAGTGTCACAGCTGGTGCACTTTAAAGAGAAAGGACTTGCTGGGTTTGGGAATGCCCAGGAAATAATTTAAAATCAATCTTAGTGCCAAATAAACCCTGAGTAGCGGTGTAACTCAGGTGCCTCTGGGTCTCCCCAAGGCATCATTTCTTGTGGGGTAAAGCAACTTCACATCTCTGTCACAGAGGCCTCTGGGTTCCATGGACAGCAGCTCTCATTGCTACTGGTGTGGACCTGATTTCTGAGAAACCCATTGCCAGGAACACATGGTTAGTGGTGCCACAGTGCCTGCAGTGAGAATTCCTCCATGCAGCAAACACAGAGGTTGCTCCACCTTTCAGCAGCCCCTCTTCACCCATCTGTAGCTCAGCACTGAACTGCTAACACTACGCTGCAAGCCCTGCACAGCTCCAACACCAGTTACCTGTTACCCCCTAGTCCAAGCGGGCTTGCAGAAGAGCCCTCAGTAAGAACTGCAGCAGTTTCACATCAGGACACAGCTCACAGTACCCCCACAGCAGTTTGCTGCTGCTGTTGCACTTGCAAGCTGGAGATATCATTGTCAAGTACAAGCAGGGCTGTGGGTAGCAAGGAACTGAAAAGCAGGAGACATGGGATTTATGCCTGACTCTGCCTCTAATTTGCCCTGTCACCTTGGGCGAGTTGCTTTACCTCTCATTGTTGCTGTTTCCCCATCTCCAACACAAGCATAATTATAGTTCCCTTTCTTTGGAAAAGGCTTTGAAATCTATGCAGGATGAAAGAGGAAACAATCCTTACTGCGCTCTTGTAAAATGTTGGGATGAGGCAGACAACAAGCAGCGAGCATTTGATATTTCACACATGAGAGCAGCCTGTTTTAAGAGGAACACAACTCTATTGTAAGAGAGTGGAGTCTCATTCTCTGGAGACGTTTAAAACCCGCCTGGACATGTTCCTGTGTGACTTGGTCTAGGTGACCCTGCTGTGCCAGGGGGATTGGACTACATGATCTTTCAAGGTCTTTCCTGATTCCTAGTGATTCTATGATTTTCCCCCAAGGAACCTCTCGTGGACTTGTTTCCAGGAGGCTGTTATGTTCCTAGAAGTGAGAAATGATTTAGATTTTTTTTCTCAGCAAGAAGTTCCTTGGTGGAAAATCACAGAATCATAGAACATTAGGGAGTGGAAGGGACCTCAAAAGATCATCTAGTCCAATCCCCCTGCCACAGCAGGACTACTTAGACCAAGTCACACAGGAACATGTCCAGGTGGGTTTTAAAAATCTCCAGAGAAGGAGACTCCACAACCTCCATGGGCAGCCTGTTCCAGTGCTCTGTCACCCTCACTGTGAAGAAGTTCCTTCCCATATCTATATGGAACCTCCTGTGTTCCAGCTTACATCCATTAGCCCTTGTATTATCACCAGATGACATTGAGAAGAGCCTGGCTCCATCCTTCTGACACCCACCCCTCACATATTTATAGACATTAATGAGGTCACCGCTCAGTCTTCTTTTCTCTAAGCTAAAGAGACCCAGCTCCCTCAGCCTATCCTCGTCAGGGAAGGTGCTCCACTTCCTTCATCATATTTGTTGCTCTATGCTGGACACAATCCAGCAGCTCTGTGTCCTTCTTGAACTGAGGGGCCCAGAACTGGACACAATACATCAGATGTAGTCTCACCGGGGCAGAGTAGAGGGAGAGAAGAACCTCTCTCAATCTGCTAACCACCCCCCTTTTGATGCCATTGGCCCTCTTGGCCACAAAAGCACGCTGCTGGCTCATGGTTTTGTTGTTGCCCAGATGCCAGACTCTACACTTACCTTTGTTATACTTCATTGAATTTCTCTCTGTCCAGCTCTCCAGCCTGTCCAGGTCTCGCTGAATGGCAACACAGTCTGCAAGGGTGTTGATGACACCACCCAGCTTTGTATCATCAGCAAACTTGCTGACAGTGCACCCTAATCCCTCATCCAAATCATTAATGAATAGATAGAATAGGACCGGTCCCACTACCAGTCCTTGGGGGATTCCACTAGATTCAGGCCTCCAACTAGACTCTGTCCCATTCACCACTACTCTCTGGCTTCTATCCTGCAGCCAGTTCACAGTCCACTTCACTACCCAATCATTCAGTCCACACTGCCTCAGTCTGGCTGCAAGGATGCTGTGGGTGACTGTGTCAAATGCCTTACTCAAGTCGAGATAGACCACACCCACCACTCTGCCATCATCTATCCACCTATTTATGCCCTCATAAAAGGCTATCAGGTTGGTCAAGCATGACTTTCTCTTTGTGAAGCCAGGCTGACTGTCCCTAATAACTGTCTTGTCCTTGATGTGCCTGGAGACAGCGTCAAGGATAAATTGTTCCATCACCTTTCCTGGGATGGAGGTGAAGCTTACTGGTCTGTAGTCACCTGGGTCCTCCTTTGTTCCCTTTTTGCAGATTGGAGTGACATTTGCTATCCTCCAGTCCCTAGGCATCTCTCCTGATTCCCATGACCTAGCAAAGATGATGGAGAGTGGCTTAGCAATGACTTCTGCCATCTCCCTTAGTACGTGTGAGTGCATCCGATCTGGGCCCTTGCATGTATGGACATACAGTTTGCTTAACTTATCCTTAACCCAGTCCTCATCAACCAAGGCAGGCTCGTCTCTTTCGTCAGCATCCTCTGGAGCCTCTGCACTTTGGGGTCTGGTATCAGGACAGCTCCCAGAAGTATAGACCGAGGCAGAGGTGGTGTTCAGTATCTCTGCTTTCTCTATATCCACTGTCTCCAGGGCACCCACTTCATTCAGCAGGGGGTCTACATTGCCTCTAAGTTTAGTTTTACCTGCAAGGTCCCTTCCAACCCCTAATGTTGATTCTGTGATATCCCAGAGATTAAGACAGTCAATGCTGACTTGAAGATAAGTGGCTGTGGAGAAAAAGCTTTTTGTGAAATGCCACGGATTGCCCGTTAGTACTGTCATATTCTGAAAGTTTACCTGAAAATACACACATAATTCTCTACATGACTTAACATGGCCAGCCAGGTTTATTACAGACCAGGAGAAGGCTAGGTGTTTAACCTACTTGCTCCTTACTCCATAGCCCATTAACTTCAGAGCCGTGGTCTAAGGCTACCGCAGTGGCGATTTACATTAAGAAGTGAATCACTGTGAGCTGCGAGCTCAGAAACCCTTGGCGGTACCTGTGCAGAAGGGTGTGCATTTATCTGTGTTGTCTCGTACACACGGTTGCAGTGGGTGACCTCTCAACAACCACATTCCTAGGACGCTAGCAAAATCCTTACTAGGTATCAGACTAGTGTGTTTTGATTTGAATTTCAGTGGAAATGTCTGTTATGAAAGAAGAAAACTGCGGGTGGACAGGTAATTTAAACATTAAAAAGTGTTCTCCCTTTCAGTGTTGAGCTGTAATTCTGCCTCCAGATGAGAGGCCAGGATTTAAAGCTGTTACCCAGCCTTTGGAAACAGAAGGGATAGTGTGAGCTGGTACCTCCTTTTTAGAGCAGTGAAAAACAGCGGCTGAAGCTAAGAGATAGTATTTGGATGCATGAATGCATTTGGTTAAACATAAAGTCCTAAACACTGTCAGAAGGACTGAGTGAACCAGGGCTGTCACCTGCAGCATAACCACTAGGAAAGTCAAGTTTACATTCAGGACAATTCTGCTGTCATCATGAAATTAAAGTGTGAAGTGATAGCAGCCACTTAACGCCTTTGGACACACTCCAGACATTCAGACTGATGCGTACGCTTGTATGAGTTATTGCAAAAAACATTCAGGTGACAAATATCCCGTAATTGTTGTGCTTGATCTTCCAAGAAGCTCGTATCTATAATTATAGTCATTGTGTGAGAAACAGTGCAGATTGACAGTAACTGTGCAACTGAGGCTTGTCTCTGCTTCTGTCACCAACATGACAGAATCACTAAGTCATCCTCACATCTGCTTCCTTATAAAGCTACATGGTCCTCACCCAAAGATCTGGCCAGAACCTACAATTACGTGTCATGAGCCTTCCATGGAACTGATCAAAGCTTGTCCACTTCAGGGTTGCTTTGGGAATGTGTCAAAAGCCTGAGGACGGACCCTAACTTGCATGAAATGGAGCGTGTTTAAGCAATTGCTGCTTTAAACAGCAGAGGTTTCCCACTTCGGGCAATAACTCTGTCACCCACTGTAATGTGAATATTAAACCCTGACTATATTGGTCCACAGAGGTATGGGATGGTGTCATTCAGAGCATTTGGGTCATCTTTGTTTTCTCTTCTAAGTGAAGGACCCTAAAATGCTAATTAAGCAGAGTAGTATGTGTTTGAGAGAGACTTTCAGGTGTTCCTGCAAAGCACCTTCTCAGGGGCGAGAGGAGGGAAGGGGATGGTGTCATCTTTGGAAGGATGAAGCTCACCTAGGAAGAAACAGAGCTGGGTCTGCTGCCTTGACCTAGAAGCAGTGAGCTGTGACGTTATAAAACACAAAGATGCAATGTTCTGCATTAGCAGAGTAGACATCCACAGCAACCATGTGCAGGTGAGAGACACAATGTGCATAGAAACTTAGTCTCATGGCACTCATGAAGCCAGACTCGTGTTAGTGTCATATAGTGATAGGAGAAGGGACAATGGCTGTGAGCTGGAACAGAGGAGGTTCCACATCAATATGAGAAGGATAATTCATGGTGAGTGTGACAGAGCACTGGAAAGGGTTCCTTCTCTGGAGATGTTTAAAGCCCATCTGGATATGTTCCTGTGAGACTTGATCTAGGGGATCCTGCTGTGGCGGGGAGATTGGGCTGGATGATCTTTTGAGGTCCCTTCCAACGCCTAATGTTCTGTGATTCTGTGATACGTGTTTTGAATGAGAGATTCCTTCCTCACAGTGGGTGTTGGACAGCTGTGGTGTGGGTATCTGCATGTGAGGTGGTGAGCCCAATCTGTCTTCATAGTCAGTGGAGACAACTGGAGATGTCAAGACTCACCTGAGCTTTCCCGGACATCTCTCTTTGGAGGAAATGAAACCTACTTCTTGGACCCTAAAAGGACCCTTGGGGGATTGGACTAGATGATCTTTCGAGATGCCTTCCAATCCCTAAGGTTCTGTGATTCTGTGAAGAGGGACCTTAGTGCAGCACACAGCAACACCATTGCTGAACATGTCACTGCCTAGAAGCAAAAGTAGTGGACCTTATATTTACTCTAGAATCATAGAATCATAGAGTGCATTGAGTTGGAAGGGACATTTACATGTCATCTAGTCCAACCTTTCAAGAACAAGATGATATAAAACTGTGGTAATGCTTGTGGCTTTTTGGTTGACGTTGGGTTTCTTTATACTTTAAATTAAACAGTGACTCAAAATTTTGATTTCTCAAGATCACAAATCAAAAACCATGACAACTTTGTAGTCAAAGTGTAATTCTAGCAGCCACCGGCAGGGTGATTTCTGTGTGACACGTGTCTTCTGTCTGGCACCATGCAGATCTTTGCAGTGCAAACAGCAGTAGGATAACTCGCCACGTTGGCAACTTCATCTACAGTCATTTCAAGGAGTGCCACTTCAAATACTTGCCTGTTCAACACTACTAGTGAAGCTTTTCCTCCTAAACTGTCAGTTCCTTCAGATTAATGCACAGAAACCCCTTCAGGCTGAAAGGACCATGGGAGTGAGATCAGCCTGCCACACTGCTGCTGAAACCCAAAGGGGTCTCGATCTCTTTAAGGGTGATGCAACAAGCTGCTAAACCAGCACTGTTTGAGCTCCAGCTCAAGGGACCAGCAAACACACCGGAAGGCGAGGGATGCGTTTAAGCAAAGATATGTGAACAGTTTCAAACTTCAGACTTAAAACAAGGCGAACAAAAAGGCTGCATAAAGGAAAAAGGAAGCAGCTGCAGTAATTGCAAAGGCAAACTGTGCAGAAGACTGGATCCAGAAGCAAAGTGCCAGCACACATGGATTTCCAGTTAACTCTGTGCACTCTTGCACTGCCTAGTCCTGCCTGTTGAGGTGGAAGCTTGCTCTTTAGTTAGTAAGTTCTCTTTCCAATGTGTTTTATCTCTGGTTATACTGTGCTGTGAGTTTGTTTTGGATGGGCTCTGCCATACACTTGCCTTTGCAGTGGCTCCCCTTAGAGCCCAACAATCTGGCTCTGTCACGTGTGCCTTTGCATCCTGACTCAGCATTTCCTGGGTTCAGCCAACCATTACAGATGAAAGGTGCGCCGAGATGCTTGGTGGGCCAACAGCACTCAGGTCTGTAGCTGTTTGCTCTGGCAGTAGTGAACTGTACTAGTTCCATACGCAGAAAAGGAAGTTGTCTGTGAGCTGTGAAAGTCCTGTGTTCAAGTCAAAAAGTCATACTCCGCAGTCGAGGTGGTTCCTGCTGAAGAAAACTAGGGAGATGTAGATTTTCAAGTGTCAGCCCTCGAACTCTTTATAGTGACAAATAGAAGAAACACATAATTCCCTATTTACCGTTCTACGCTAAACATCAAAGGAAGGACTGAACAAGTTGCTTCAATTAGAAATGAACTGATCCAGAACAAGATAACATAATCACAGAATCACCCTGGGTTGGAAAAGACCACCAGGATCATTGAGTCCAACCATCGAGACTCAACCACCTCCCTGGGAAACCCATTCCAGTGCTTGACCACCCTTTCTGGGAAAAAGTCCTTCCTAAGATCACGTCTAAACCTTCTCTGTTGTAACTTGAACCCATTCCCTCTTGTCCTATCACTAATTGCTTGTGAGAAGAGACCAGCTCCAACCTCTCCACAAGATCTCCACTGCTAACTGGGCTTGGACCAGTTAACCTCTGTGGATCACTCTAAAAGGGATTGGGAAGCCCAACTGATTTAACTCAAGAAGGGAGGATAGCTGGAGAAAAGAGAGCATGGATAGTTGGTTCCCTTGGTTGTGGAAACCCTCAGTGAGGCGTCTTCCTCAAAGCCCATTTGCAGCAGCTCCAGTACTTAGAGCCTCTAAGGGTACATGCGGGGCCAGGCTGGGATCGGTGCCTTTGAGCAGTGCTGGGCTGGGGGCAAGCAAAGCTGGCTTAAGCCCACTGTTGTACACACCCTCCTCTCACTGCTTGTCACTGCCTGGTTGTTGTTTATTTTCCAACTACCGTTAGCACGAACTGGCATTTCCTCACTGTTGGGACTGAAAACAATTTCTGTCAGGAACCGAAGCGCCAGGTATAATAATGAGAGGAAGAGGATGGGTAGTCTTGCCTGTTAGTCAGTGCGTGTAGACAAGTTCTTTAGAAAACAGTAATTAAGGGTAAATAGATGACAATATTTGCTGGAAATGGTAAGTCAAAACTAGACGACACGCTGAGGGATTAAATACCTGGCAGATTCCTAGTGTGATTGTGCGTACGTCGAGTAAAAGAGGGGACTGTTCCAAGGGAGGGGAAAAAACCCCAACCATAAATATTCACTTAAAAATATATGAGCTTCATCATTTAGGATGTAGGAGGTTGCTCAGAGTTGTTGGAGGGTTAATTAGGCTGTATTTGTTGGATGAGTAAGCTTCTTGACTTCTTTTCAATGTGCTGACCAGAGGACATGTGTAAGCTTCACTGTGTTTAGTAAATACCTTAGGGCAGGTGAATTCCAGGTGACAGCCACAAGTTTCATGCAGCCAAATGGTGACTTACCATCACCATCGGGTTATCCTCACACCAAATGGCTGTTATTGGCCAGTGAGTGCAACAGCTTAATGACATGGAGTGGCATCCCACTTGGTCTCCATGGATATAAGCCTCAGAAGGGTGGCTCCTTTCTAATTTCATCTCAAATCCCGTAATCTTTTTTGTCTTGATACTCATTTGCACAAGTATCGCTCTTGCACACCCGCTATGATCAGGCAGCCCCTATTGACTGTATCTTCAGATTTCAAGAAAACCTAACACTGGAGCAGGGCAGCAAAGGAGCCCAAACAGGTAAAAGCCCTGCAGAGACAACCCAGAGTTAGGCAAACTCTGACTAAAGCCTTAATGCCACCTGATTATTGCTGCTGTGTCCATCAGCTGAAGTGAATTTGAAGCTCCCAGTGCATTAAGCTTTAAGCTTAAAGAAGGAAGGTAGAAATGCCCCCCAATTCTGCTTTAGAAGCTGAGCACAGTTTGGAAGTGTAATTTGAGTGTTTTCTGCAGAAAAGTTTAAAGTTTGGTTTTAAAAAGTTGAAAAGTGGATACCTCCCACTCCGTTGTCCCCCTCTTCTCCTCCCTTGGTGACTTACGCCTTCTTCTTGCTCGTCTCCATCTTGATGTCTGTTTGGAGCTGTGTTGCTGCCACTGAGAGAAAAAGTTATGGCTTCTGAAGACATGCAGGAGGAACTGTCATGTTCTGCTAATTTCTCTGTGTCCAACTGGAGAGACTGTGAGAATTCTGAGCTGTGAAGATTTATGAAGATTGGGACTGAAGTCAGACAACTGCTGTGATTTCAGAGAGAAGCTACAATGAAGATAATAATAATAATGTTTTGGACATTAATCTCAGTTAACTGTAAGAGCATGTGACAAAACTCTGTGTGTCTCTGTGGGGTTGGTTTCTCTGATGTGTGGTGGGGGCAGTGGATTAAAACATCTTGGTGCCTTTCCTCCCCAAACTGAGTTGTTTCACTGCCTGCAGATTCCTCAGTGAGTTTGTTAAATCCTCCCTTTGTGTCTGATGCTTTATATGGGAGCTCTTGGTTGCCATACAGTCGGGGTCTCTGACCGATGACATTGGTGGTGACCCACATGGGATGCATTGGGATCCAGATAAGGACTCCCACCACAACACGACACCACTGCTATGGTCACTCTACACCCCTGTCCAAGTTCATTCTGGACAGATGTGTCCATGCAGACCAGCAAAGAACCCCCCGCCCCAGTCTGCACGGCGGTAGGTGATCCTCTATCAAATGGCCTCACTGTGAACCGCACAAACTGCTGGGGTGGCTTCAAACATCAGTTACGGGTTCTGTGAGGTATTTATTGCTCTGAGAGGCAGTGACATGTTTGGGACAGGTCATCTTAGAGGAGGCTAGCAGGAAACAAGTGTTAACACTGCACAGAATCTGTATTTCAAGAATATATTTTTTTGGAGATGTATTTGCTGGATTTAATTTATGTTCATTACATATAGATGCTGCTTCATCTTATGTACAAGACCTCAGCTTTCCAGCATCTAGGAGCGATGCGCTTAGCAACTCATCACTCTGTTGTACTTCCAGATAGTCTCTGTACCAGGGGATGACATCTTGCTTATTATCCCTTCTGCTACAGATTTCTTTGGCATCTGTGCTTTGATTGCTGGGGACTGGGGGATTTGATCAAAGATGGGAATAAAAAGTACAGGCTGTGCTCCACTTCTGTTTTCCTACATTCAGGTAACTTAGATGTAAAATTTTAATGTCGTGCAGTGGAAGAGGTTGTTGAAGGAGGTGTCCAAGAACATTAAGTAAACATGACTGCTTAAAAGAGAATTTTTAATGCTTGATCCGATGTTAACTTTCAGAAGCTGGAATACTTACTCATGTAGCTGTTCAGCGTGACAAAGCTGTGCAGTGACAAAGTTATTTCAATTCCGTGTCTTATAATTGTTGTGCTGGTTTTAAGGCAGTGTCTTTTGATTGAGAAAAAAAGACCTTGTCCTTGGCCTTGTTGAACCTCAGCCCATTGGCCTCAGCCCATTGACCCAGCCTGTCCAGATCTCTCTGCAGCATCTTCTTCCCCTCCAGCAGATGGATACTCACCTCCAACTTGGTGTCATCCCTGAATTTACTAAGGGTAGATTTGATCCCCTCTTCCAGGTCATCAGTAAACATGATGAATAGAACCGGGCCCAGCACTGATCCCTGGGTACACCACTGGTCACTAGACATCAACTGGATGTGGCGCCATTCACGACCGTTCTCTGTGCCTGGTCATCCAGCCAGTTTTTAACGCAGTGGAGGATGCACCCATCCAAGCCAAGGGCTGCCAGCTTTTCCAGGAGGACGTTGTGTGGGAGACTGTGTCGAAGGCTTTGCTGAAGTCCATATACACTTTAATAATATGCTTCAAAACATATTTCTGAAACAAGGTCATCCCTTTGTGGATCAAAGTGCACCTGAGGTAAAATGCCAGCATATACTTCTCAGTAATTCTGTTGTAAATTACCCTGATCTACACCACTGCCATGATATAAAGTCTTATTGTTATTCATCAGCATCACAGAATCTCTTTGGTTGGAAGAGACCTTCAAGATCATCAAATCCAACCTTTGACCCAGCACTGCCAGGTCACTCCTAACCCCTGCCCCTCAGCACTGTGTCTCTCTGCCTTTTAAATCCCACCAGGGATGGTGACTCCATCACTGCCCTGGGCAGTAACCCTTTTGGTGAATAAATTCTTCCTAATACCCAGCCAGAATCTCCCCTGGTACATTTCACAACCATTTAGTCTGGTCCTGTCTTTTGCCACCATGGAGAAGAGGCTGAGCCCCTCCTCACTCCAACCTCCTTTCAAGTAATTAAAGAAAGGGTTAAGGTCTCCCCTTAGCCTCCTTTTCTCTAAGCTAAAAACCCCTAGTTCCCTCAACCATTCATCACAGGGCTTGTGCTCCAGGTGCTTTGTGATCCTTGTTGCCCTTCACTGGACCCACTCCATCACTACAAGTCCTTCTGAAGTGAGAGGCTCAGAACTGACACTATATTCAAAGCGTGGCCTCACCAGTGCTGACTACAGGAGATGATCAATTCCCTAGTCCTACTGGCAACACTGTTTCTGATTCCATGGACTTTCTTGGCCACCTGGACACAGTGCTGGCCCTTGTTCAGCTGCTGTCAATAAATATCCCCAGGTCCTTTTTGGTGTACAGCCTTCCAACTGCACAATCCCACATCTACAGCCTACCATGGGGTCGTTGTGACCCAAGAGCAGGACCTTGCTCTTGGCCTTGTTGAACCTCATGCAACTAATTTTGGCCTGCCCAGATCCCTCTGCAGAGCCTCCCTACCCTCCAGCAGATCAACACACCCGCCTAGCTTGATGTCATCTGCAAACTGACTGAGAGTGCACTCAGTTCTTTTGTCTAGATCATTGATTAAGATATTAAAGAGCACGAGCCCCAGTATTGAACCCTGGGGAACACCATTAGCGACTGGACACCAGCTGGATTTAACTCCATTCACCACCAGTCTTTGATGAGGTCACACACACCAGCGTGGGGAATGAGCACATTACCTGGTGAGACTTACAACTGCTTGACACAAATCTGTGTGTATTTTGGGAGCTACCAGAAAGCCACTGCAGCAAACCAGTACCAACTGGCTTGTTATGTGCACGAGGACGCGGGTCTGCCTTTGAACACAGCGCCTCGGACAGCAGGCTCAAGTGTGACACCGGGGAGTTTGAAATACGTTGTCTGAAGGTGCCTTCTCACCATGTGAGAAGTCCTTTAGTACTGTAAACCTTCAAGATCTGAAACCTAGCAAAATGTCACGTTGTTTTGGGTAGGCTCCAAGCGATGCCTTCAGTTAGTCCTCTGGAACAGTCTGGTGTTTGGTGACTTGCAGAACTGCATCAATCATCACTAGCCACGCTGCTGCAAATTAAGCCAGTAGGCTTCGGCTCCATTTTGTAAGAGCTTTCAGGACACAACAGCCAGCCTGGAGTTTTGAAACGGGCACATAAAGCCTGAGTGTGCGTCACACGCGCGGCGCTTTGGCGGATTGAAGCGTTAGGTGTGAGCGCTCAGCCCAGAGTCGGTGAGGAGTCCAGCCAAAGCTGATTGCACAGGGAGGCCTTGCCATAAACCCATGGAGACAGATGTTTTGTCAGTGAAGCAGATCGCTGTGGGGAGGAAACCAGCAACAGCACCTGCCTGCTTGTAAAATCGGGTGGGAGTCGGTTCCATGCTTTAAAACATAATCCCAAGAGTATAACTGCCCTCAATAGAAGGGTGTTAGGATCTGTAAGAAGAAACTTGCTAAGTGGTGATTCTAAACAAAGAGGTGATAACACAGCTCACATCTGTTTGCTGACGGAAGTGCTTCACTACTTCCAGGACTTTCAGTGTCTTTCTCACAGTGACGACGCTGATGTTCTGCAGTTTGGGGTTTTCTACTAACTGAGGTTTTATTACTATTTTAAAATTACTAGTATTGTTTAAATAACTTGTGTTTTGCCGTCTGTCCTTTTTTCATATGTTCTTAAGGACCAGGTACACTCTGTAATTGAGGGTTGGAAGATGCTGCCTGGACAGGCTGGGTCGATGGGCAGAGGCCAGCGGGATGACGTTTAACAGGGCCAAGGGCAGGGTCCTACACTTTGGCCACAATAACCCCCTCCAGCTACAGACTGGGAGATGAGTGGCTGGAGAGCAGCCTGGCAGAGACAGACCTGTTAGTACTGGGTGACAACTGGCTGAACAGGAGCCAGCAGGGTGCTCAGGTGACCCGGAAAGCCAATGGCATCCTGGCTTGGATCAGCAATAGTGCGGCCAGCAGGACTAGGGACGTCATTCTCCCCCTGTATTGTGCAATGGTGAGGCCTCCCCTTGAGCACTGGGGGCAGCTCCGGGCCCCCCATTTCAAGAAAGAGATTGAGGGGCTGGGGTGGGTCCAGATGAGCAATGAGGCTGATGAGCTGGGGATGTTTAGCCTGGAGAAGAAGAGATTCAGGGGGGACCATCTTCCTCTCCACAGCTCCCTGGAGGGAGGTTGTAGTCAGGTGGGGGTCAGGCTTTTCTCCCAGGCAACCAGCATCAAGACGAGAGGGCAGGGCCTGAAGCTGCCAGGGGAAGGTTATGTTGGGTGTTAGGAAGCCCTTCCTCAGGGAAAGGGTCATCAGAGCCTGGAATGGACTGCCCAGGGCAGTGGTGGAGTCCCCATCCCTGGAGGTGTTGAAGGACAGTGGCTGTGGCCCTTAGTGCCCTGGCTGCTGTAGAGATGTTAGGTCCCGGGCTGGGCTGCATGAGCTCAGAGGGCTTTGCCAGCCTCAATCATTCTGAGATTTTGTGATTCTGAGTCTGAAAAACAAGCGAAATGATGTTCCACTGGTAGTTGAGCAAATTAATGGGATAGAGTAATTACCAAGAGATTGATCCTATTCTTTAATTTAGCATATATCTACACCTTAAGGACTTGTTTTCTGTGTTTGCTGCTGGGTGTAAATGCCAGTGACCATCAAAGCCTAGTGCTGTGCAGCAAAGGCTTGAGAAAGAAGCGTGAACTACCACGGCGTGTTGAGAATTTATGATATTAAGCCCCGACATGGTGTTCAGTGATTTACATAAACGTGGTGTTTGTTCCAGAGTGACAGAAGGTTGGACATAAAAACAAGAGGGCCTCCATCTGATATTTCAGCAAAGGTCCACTAACAATAAACAACCTCCCTTTTTTTGCTGGATGCTTTGGACTCCTTATGTCATCAGTCAGGGTACCTCATCGTATAGTGGCATTCAGCAGTGGCAATGTAAGCAGATGGGACTTTCTGCTACTAGGAGTCACCTTCACATTCATGATGCATTTTCTTTTATTACAAATGTTAGTCTGGACCAGGAGGCCATCCTGAAGTGACTTTCCCAGTTTCTGTGCTTTGGGTCACCCTATGAGAGTGAGAATTGCATCAAACTCTGGCTGCAAACAAATTTCCAGTCCTTGGAGAAAAAGGCCCTTGAGAAAGAGGATTCCCTTGAGAGGAGACGTGCTGTAGAGCCTCTCCTGTCGCTCTGCACTGATTGCTAATGCAGACGTGGCCTCACAGTGCTCAGTGCTACTCATTGGTGAAATGTTGAGGGTTTTTCTGATGATCCAAACACTTTGCTTCCAGGACAATGTATTCCATAACTGGATGGGGCTGCCCAGAGGGGTTGTGGAGTCTCCTTCTCTGGAGACATTTAAAACGTGCCTGGGTATGTTCTTGTGACACTTGGTCTAAGTGGTCCAGCTCTGGCAGGGGGATTGGACTAGATGAACTTTTGAGGTCCCTTACAATCCCTGATGTTCTGTGATTCCCTGAAAATCCTTGGGGGAAGCAGCTGATCTGTTTGGAAGGGGTGGGTTGGGAGAATCATTAAAACAAATCAGTGCTGGAAAAATGACTGGAGTGTGGAAGTTGGAGGCTTTTTTGACTGTCATGGTTCAAAGTTCTTATGGGATTTTAGCTTTTGAGAGAAACTATTATAAGAATTTGAGTATCTTAGCATTAGAAAAAAGAGATATCAGAATTCTTTTTCTTGCTCCAAATGGGAATATTTTGCCTCAAAAAAAAAATCATTTTTCCATCTAAATCTGTGTTAAAACCGTGACGTTTTTGAAATATCAGAATTTCTTACCGGTCTACATTTCGTTTTCCAGAAAGCTGTCGTCTTCAACTGTTATTGAACTGGTACTGGTCCACCCAGATTTGGCTGAGCCCAGGTTTCATAACAAATCTACACTCTCCATTGCAGTAGCTGCCACGACTTAGAAATCCTGTCTGTGTCAGTTATCTTCCAGGAAAAGGCAACAGAAAATTTATCTCAACAGCCGAATTCGTGGTAAATGCCCAAGGCTCCTCACCTTTGCTCCTGTTGGCTTGTTCTCCTGCAACAAACGGTTCAGTGCTCTATCACTGTGAAGGTCTGTGCACTGGCGAAGAGTCAGAGGAAAGCAAACTTCCTCCTAGCGGTGCCAGACTCTGCCCCTTCCAAGGAAGTGCATTGAAGAAGAGAAAACATTCCCTTCCTTTCCTCACCTGATGCCCTGCCAGCACCCACAGCGTGTGGGCTCCTCCCAGGGTGAGAAGTAACTATCATTTCCCAGCCTTAACTATGTGGCATTAAAATCATTAACGTCAAGGTGTGTGAATCTAGGAGAGGATGGAGCTCGCCTGCTCTGCCAATGCAGTGGAATGATTTATAGTTTATACTTTATTTATGTACACTTTACTCATATAGATTCATATAACTTTGTATTTAATTTATATATAATTGATATACTTTTATAATACATGTTTTAGGATGGTCGAACTGCAGTGTGCCTGGTCAAGTTTGTGTTTATACAACCAGTTGAGTAATCACAGGGCAAGAAGTTTGCGCAAAGTTGTGGACACTTCTTTGGGCAGCCAGATTAGGTGAGCGAAGGGCTTTGCATCTGAGCCCAGTTACAGCCATTCTGGTTTTACTGGGCACTGGCTTAGCTCAGGTTCTGTGCAGGTCTTCCTTCTTGTTTTCTACCTGGTAGGTTAAGATTCCCAGTGAACAAAACTCTCCTGTGATTTCATCTTGGACATGGAGAAAGACACTGTGAAGGAGCTGTCCCCAAGGTATCAAGGATCAACTAATCCAGTTGCTCTGGATTAGGCAAGTGATGCTCAGCTGAATGGTAGGTAGTGACAGGACTAGGGCAAATGGAGCAAAGCTGGAGATGGGTAGCTTTAGACTGGATGTGAGGAGGAATTCTTCACCGTGAGAGTGGTGAGAGCCTGGAATGGGTTGCCCAGGAAGGTGGTGGAGGCCCTGTCCTTGGAGGTGTTTAAGCTGGATGAAGCTCTGGCCAGCCTGATCTAGGGTGGGGTGTCCCTGCCCATGGCAGGGGAGTTGAAACTGGATGATCCTGTGGTCCCTTCTAACCCTGACTGACTATGACTTGGTCTAGGTGACCCTGCTGTGGCAGGGGGATTGGACTAGATGATCTTTCGAGGTCCCTTCCAATCCCTAATGATTCTGTGATTCTGTGATTTGCTCAGGAAAAGGCAACCCAAGAGAAATTGGAGCATTGTTCTTTTCTTGCCCTGCCATGAGTTGTAGCTGCTGAGGCTTGATCTCTCAGACTCATGAGACACAGTGGTGTGATAGGAGGTGGAGGGGTCTGACTCCTGGTCAGTGGGGTGGAAGTGCTGGGGACCTGCTGTGGCTGTTTGGGTAACCCAAAGGCAACAAACTTGCTTGGGTAATGCTGTGGCTTCCAAACAGTTTCCCAATCCGTGGGCTGCTGTTCTGCTGTTTCACGCCATAAGGAGAGGAGGTGTCTTCTCCGGAAATGGAGAACCTTCCTTCTCTCCTGGTTCAGTTTCAGCAGCTCCTTTTCCTGCCTGTGCTGAGGCATGGAGAAAGAAAAAAATATCTGCATAAAGCTGCTGTTTATACTGGAGGGAAAAGAGGAGGTTGATAGATTGACTAGAAATCAAGGAACTTCCTGAAGACCATGTTAAGCCATGCTTCCTGACACCGGCTACAGTGAGTGAATGGCTCTCAGATTGCTTTGGAAATTTGCCCATCTGTTGTCTTAACCCCCAGCTTGACCACTTCTCAAAAATGAAATTGCAGACCATTACAATCAGTTTGCCAACACTGCGCAAAGCAACTGTGAATTCCAACTCTTGCTAGAAAACAGCTGAACAAAGTGCCCTGTGACTCAGTTATTCATGAATCAGTCCAATTTTCCTGTGAAAACTGTACAGAAACTTGCAAATAGCTCGTGCTCCTCAGCTCAAGAGGTCATGACTTGTGAGTCCCACTCATTTTTATGTTTTTCCTTTTGCCTGGCTTTGGGGAAAATACGTGTGATTTATAAACTGCCTTATTACAGCCTTCTGCTGAGCTCATATGGGGACCATCACTGATATAAATGAGATTCCTTCATTGTTTTAAATTGTAGCCCTAACAGATGAGCTAGGAGCTAAATACACGATTACCTTCTCATAATAACACGTCTGGCCAAAGGGCAGTGGGGCCGTGTAAGATGCTGAGTGAGCCAACTGGTCAAGCAACAACAGAAGTCCTTTGTACAGCCAGTCATTTTCCCCCAGGGCTTCCTTGAAGCCTGGAGAGCACAGTTTACATTAGAAAAGCTTATTGCAAAGGAAGCTCATGCTGGGTTACTGTTTTGACAAGTCTGTAACCCAGTCGAAGGAGCATGGCCATCAGCAGGAAGCACTGTTTAATGTCTGTCTTTACATACAGGAGGGATAAGCTTCCATAACCCGTCACCACTGAAATAAAGGAGAACACCTCTGACCAAAAGCATCCCAACAGAAAACCCAAAGGCAGTGAGGAAGTCCATAGCATCAGAAAAATCCATCCAAACCTGTCATAGAAGATGTCCATTAAAGTTACGAGCCAGGTCATTACCCAAGTTAGGTCCATTCTGTCTGCAGCAGCCCATCTGCAGGCAGAGAGGGAGCAAGAGAGTCCCACACAGAGGCAGCACAGACTCTCTCCTCCCGGGAGGTCTTAGCAAGCAACCTCACTTTGATACTGTGGTGCTGCTTCAACAGCTTCCCCACTGAAGCAGACATCTGTTGTTATCCAACCCAGTGTCTCTCTCAAGGTTGCTCTCTTCTGGGAGAAGAGCCAGGAAAGTATTTTTCTCCACACTCCCTCACAAGGATCTGGGCATTTGCAGTCTCCCATCAGAAAAAAAGAATCATCCATGTTATGACCCCTGGCTAGCCATTAGGTGGAAGTTTGTCCCTCCCTTCACACCTCCAGCAGCCTTGGTTTTGCTCTGAATATTTCTTACGGTTTGAAAATTACCAGTGTTTTCAGATGTACAGAGCTGTGCTTTCATGACAAAAAATGTGTGTTTTGCTTGAAGAGAATTACCCTAGTGTCCTGTCTTGGGAAGGATGGGCACTAGGTGACACTACAAAACAAGGCTGATGACCCAGCCCTGCGCTTTTTCCTTCTGGGAGAGCTGCCTCAGCACATCAACACGGGGCTCCGTCTTCCCCCTACCCCAACACTTCCAGTACAGGGGGAGAATTACATCCCTATTCCTGCAGCCACACTAGTCCTGATACAAGCCAGGATGCCATTGGCTGTATACACAGGTGTCAACATACAGTGCCTTTGTGGACTCTGTTTCTTTTGCCCACAGAAAGCACAGAATGACAACTGCTGTCAGGTAAACCCCTCTTACACCAGTGATCCATCACTAGAATGGGTTTTTCAAAAATACCAAGAATATTTTCGGAAGCCCCATTTCTATTGTTTGAAGAGCAAGGGCTGATTCTGATCTCCACAGGGACAGGTGCGCTTGGTGCTTTGCTGTTTTCCTTCCCAGTAGATTGCTCAGCACGTGCCATCTGTGGTACAAGCCTGTGTCACAGCACTGCCATCCTGATTACGTCAGAGCTCAACAGAAGACAACCTAGGATGCAGAAGAGTTGATCTTTACAATCCTCTCCCTTTAGATTTAAATAATGTACCTTATGGCAGTTTAATGCCAGGAAGTCCCCTGGAGCTGCTGCTAATTATGCTAGAGCTAGATCAGGATCAGCTCTCAGTGAAATTGTATTGACTTCCTCCTCCTCTTTCAGATTCCTTGTACTCCTTCCTCACTGGCTTAGCAACAGCAAAAGTGATGATCAGGGTTAATACCTAGAAAAGTCAAGGCAGAGACAAAGTCTTCCCTCATGTTCCCTCAGCAAAATGCCTCTGGGAGTGAAGTGGGTGGGTCCATTAGGATCAGTAAGAAGCTTTGCAAAATAAGTTATCTTTCAAACTGACTTCATGATGGTACTTTCCAAACCCCATCCCACCAGTAAACACATTTCTTAAGGACTTGGTGAATCATCCCCAGTTTTCTTTTCCTACAGCAGCTTGTGTAGGACTCTAGCAACTGATGCTCCAGAGCTGACTGGATGGTCCCAGTAGTGTGAGATATTTCTGAGCCTGAACAGATTTGCTTTTGAACAGATAAATAGAAAAGATAAAGTTTGCCATCTAGAGGAACTGCATAGAAATCCACTTCTTTCCACTGAGGCGCTCGCAGTTACTTCTGTGAGCATGAGCGGCCTCACAAGAACAAGCAAAGCATTTTGGTATTGATCATAACCAGCCAGCTACTGAAGAGGTTTAAACAGGATCAGAGGAGACCTGCCTTCCATTTGCCCTTTTTGTCACCCAATTTCTCTGTCGTTTTGCATCCTGTACCAGGACCTGTGCTCCACCTTGCCTTTGCAGAAGTGCAGAGATGATGTTCCCTTCCTACCCCTTGCTGTGCAATAATGAAAGGGGACCTCAGGGGGATGAATATCTGCATGAGCATTTTGGTGAGGTGGAGTCCAGGCAAGATGCACTTCTTGAAGTCCTGGCAAGCCTGGGTTTTCCCATAGTCTGATGGAGCCCTGTGGGTGTTGCCTAGACAAGACACACAAGCAGATCCTCTTTAGCAGAGCTCCCAGTACCACTACTGACACACAATGTGACTTGCTTGTGGCTCAGTTCCCTCACCTGCTTCAAGGCACCAAAATGCCTGCTTCTCCCTTTCCCACAACACCATCCACTTGACAGAAAGTCTTTAGGCCATGGAGTCAAAGGTCAAAGGACAAGACTTTGTCTCATTCACCTGTGGATGAACAGGAATAATTAAGTCCCATCACTTGTTTGTTTTTACCTTAAACAGCAGAATAAAAAGACACATAAGCAGCTTCCAGAACCTGTTCTGTAAGTCTATTCCTATACTATATGGAGTTTAGAGATCTTATTCAAGACCTGTAACTACTAAGACCTCAGGTTTGAGTAACCTACTATCCAAAACAGGCTGCATGATGGAGAACAGGGCTGAGAAGTGCCCTACTCTGCAGCCCAGCCCTTTCCCCATAGGACTGGCTGCCATCTCTCACCAGTCCTGCCACCAGCCATACTCACATCCGTAAGGAGCTGCAAGCTGTCTGAGCTGCAGGCGTCAGACCTGGAGACTGACAAGCCTCCAGAGCTAGGTGGAAAGGGCAGAGCCCAGCAAAGGACAGCTGCAGATGATCCAGCAGGTTGGCTACATAGGAACAGACAGGGATTCAGGCCAGAAGACACTGGAGATAGCTCAAAGGGGCAGTGGATAAGGCACAGGTAAGGCAATACAGCTGCAGTCTGTAGCATCCCACAGGCACACTGCAGTCCCTGGACAAGAGATGCCTCTGTCAGAGGAGTCACACAGCAGGCACACATCGCTTTCTTGTTCTGATAGATTTCCAGCCCCGCAGCAGCATGTGAAGGATGGAGTGGAAGAAAGGTGGGCAGGCAGGAGTGCATCCAGGCATCAAGGCTGAGGAAAACCAGGTCTCCTGGTCTTCAGATGAAAGCCAGCTGCCCTAGCTGTGTGCAGTGCAGTGAAGACTGCTGTGCCACTCACCCCTGTCAAACATGCCCAGTGGCTCTCAGCTGCCTCCCCTTGCATCAGAGCGTTGGGTAAGCACCAGCACGTGGCACAGTGGGGCAATTACTTGTCCCAGCACAGTGCTAGGCACAAGGTCATTGACACTGTTTGTTAAAATGCTTCAATTTCAGACCTTAGCTTCTGCCTCGAGCACAGGTACCTGAAAGGGATCGTGAGAGGAGTACCACTCTCATTTCATTGGAGGGAATGGAGGATCTCCCTCCAACTTTAGGCAGAGCAGGGCAAAACAGACAAGAGAGCTTCACATTAATTTAGATTACATTTGGTAGGAAAGACTTTGTATAATTAAGCAAATAGCTGATCCTGCTGGGGCAGGGGGATTGGACTAGATGATCTTTTGAGGTCCCTTCCAATCCCTAATGATTCTATGATTCTATGAAAAAGCTCTGTCCTGCTTTTGAAGACAAAAGACGTTTTGCCTTTTACAGAAACTAGACATAGAGAAACGTTTGCTGTGCTTTTCCTTCTCACAAGCACACTGATATCAGAAGCATCACATCTCGCTGGAAGTCAATGAGATGCTGCCAGATTACAGCAGAGTAAACACAAACGATCGTGAGCTGTCATCCCTCAGGCTAATTACGAGCTCATCAGCTCAGGGACTCTTCTGAGTTCACTTTTGGGCATCAGTGTGGTTAATCCTCTGAATGCGAATTTTTAGCGTTGCAATGGCAAACCTCAGCACCGATGTTTGGCTTCTGAATTACCACACCCTTGGGCTGGGAAGCTGATGACAATTAGATGAATTGTCCCCAGTTCAGCGCTGGCCTGAGACGTTTCCCACCCTGCTGTCCCCTATTGTTTAATCACACCTCACTGCTTTAATGAGACTCATTTGTCTTTCTTTCAAGTTTCATGCTATTTCCTGCTTGACTGTGATTTATGATGAAAGAAAGAAATGCTGCTAATTGACCCCCTTTAGGTGACATTATCTCCTGCAAAAGCATCAGTCAGTGGCAGTAAACATCTGTTTGACAAGAACTGTCCTTTTTGTCCAAACTGCACTTTGGAAAATTTCAGAACAGCTAAAGCTCTGCTGGTAAAGGATAAGCAACACACAGGCCTTCATCGGAGAAATTACAAGGACAGGGAACACAACTTCTACAGGTGCCTACATGTGTCAGCCCACAGGTGGCAAAAGCTTCCCAGTTCAGCTATTGACTGAAAGGTCAAGAAAGGACCTCTTGGTCCTTGGGCCACATCAGTTACTTGGCAGACATGGGTAAAAGCAGGGGAACTGACTGGCCGTGGGGTCCAGGTCATCAGACACAGGGCATCAGACCACACTGGCCCTTTGTAAGCGTTGATCACAAAGAGTCGGTCAGCATTGTCTCAACACAGTCATCATGGACTTGGACAATAAAGGTACAGAACTGGACACTGAGGTACAGAACTGGAACCACTGTAGCAGGGAGAGGCAGGAACACCTAATTGCATGGTGCTATTTTTCCCGCTACCTGGCTCGGAACGGGTAACATTGGACTGTCAAGGAAGATGGATCACCAAGGGCCAGGTGACATCTGTGAAGACTTCAGGTGGACTTTGTTCGTTGTAATGCCCAAACACACCTTCTGGACAAAAGCCACTGCCTCCAGGGAGA
Source organism: Rhinopomastus cyanomelas (assembly GCA_013400115.1). NCBI lineage: Eukaryota > Metazoa > Chordata > Aves > Bucerotiformes > Rhinopomastidae > Rhinopomastus > Rhinopomastus cyanomelas. The sequence continues at coordinate 103,586 of VXBP01001791.1, read as the reverse complement.
GCTCTCGGACTCCTTTTCGGACAAAGCATGAGAACCTGGCTGGAGAAGGCAGAGATTGACAGAGCTCCGCAGGACAGAGGTGGAGCAAGGTGTGTTGCTTGGCATAAAAGATGGCTCCTTAGCAGCAAGGAGAGTGCGACACGCAGCACGCCAAGCGCAGCGCGCAGGGTGCAGCATAGGGAGCACAGTGTGCAGAGTGCAGCAAGCCAAGCATGCAAGCCTGCAGAAGCGCAGCAAGCTTGCAAGTGGGCAGCAAGCTTCCTTCGGGAAAGCTTTTGGACGCTTTTCCCACCAAGAGTCGCCTGGAAGATCAGAAGGCCAGTGAACGCTGCCCAGGACTCTGTGGTGGTAGCTATCATCCGCTTTCCTCTCTTCACTTTACTCTTTCTCCCTTTCCCATCACTCTTGTCTTTTTATCTCGTGCCACTTTACGGGGAAAACAATGACATTGTTTCTGCATTTTGCACTTTGAGATCATGGTAAAAGAACCTGCATGAGTCTGCCCTGCGTGGACCATGACACCCTTAAAGCAGTGTTTGCTGCTTCCTGGCCCAGAAGGAAAATGTCACACAGAGTGGTTTTGTGTGTTTGAAGAGCAGTTGTCCCTAGGTTCAGACCCTGAGGGCACTGATACACCACATATGCCCTGAGCAGCTTCCCAAGGACCCTCACTGTTCCTGCCCACCTGCAGGATCTAACTCAACTCCATCTGGATACCCCATCTACCTGTCCCCTATACCACGATGGGCTGGGGCTGAATAGTGCCACAAATAGGGATCCATTTTCCACCCCTTGATCCCTTCATCACCCATCAGGAATTGTCCAGACATACTAGACACTGCTCTAGGGCTGAGGAGCTGATTGTATAACCTCTCAAGAACTTCCCTCCCTCTATTTTGCTATTCTCCTGTAACATACTGGGCTCACATTCATCTTTGAGATTAGCTGCATTTCACCACAAATACTGAATCCTTGGGAATCCTCAAAGTCATCTGCAGGAAGAGCTGTGCTTCGTGCAGCTCCTCTGTAGTTCAGTTAGACAACATGCACACGAGAATAGTGCTTCAAAGGGAAGAAGAGCCCATGAAAGCAAGAAACATTGACTGACAGTTACTAACAACCTCTGTCTGGTTATAAAAGACCGGGCTGCAAACGTATGCAGATTCACAAACCTCAGCTGCTCTGCTACAAACATTACCCAGCCCCTTGAACTGCTCCACAATGTAAAAAGAAACAAAACAGTTGGAAACTATTTCCAGCTTTGCAGTCTCAGCAAAGAAGTTTCACCGTACAGCTTCTGAATAAAACCATCCTCCCGAGCGAGACTGGCTCTATCTCCTCAGAATCCATGCAGGTTATTTATCACCTTGCAATGGGTTCACTTCTGACTCCTGGCATGACAACTTGGGGATCCAAGCCTGTTCCACCCCGTGGTCACCTTGGCCAATGATAGCCCTTTCCATAGCAATGGGAATGGCCCAGCAAGCTGATCTCCTCAATCTTCTTTGCCTGCTTTTGCTGGCAGCTTGGCTCTGGCAAAGGAGCCTCATTCATCAGCTTTGCACAGGAGGAGACAAGGCCCTGGCTCAGGAACTGAAAAAGAGAAGCCTGTCTTCCTTTGCCCTATCGCTTATAACTTCTGCCCTTATTGTGTCTTTGCTGCATTTGCTTTTCTTCCCTCCCTGTTCTTAGTCCTCTAGTTCTCTCTGTCCTGCTCAACGGGCCCAATTAGCAGCCCTTTGGCGTGTCTGTAGCTTCTTTTCTTTCTCTTCTTTTTGTTTCTCCCCCTTTAAGCGGTCTTCTTGTTAATAAACCTTGTCATCGTTTTCATTACTAATACATCTGTCCTGGGCTTCTTCAGGGCTGAGGTCAAAACCAGGACACGCCAGCACAGGGCTTCAGAACGACCGTGATGAAGGGTTCTCTGCTCCCATGGGATTGTGGTATCATACACAGCTTGCACTGGGACAGACAGGGATGCCAGGTGCCACAGAGAGACAAATGAGGCTGCTCAGAGGTCTGGCTTATTCCATCCCCACGACTGCCTGACCTGTTCTGCCCAATTCACAGTTTTTCCATTGTGTTTGCTAGAAAGAGAAAGGCAAGGATCCAGCTGTCAACAGCTGTCAAGCTGCTTTGCCTGCTGGCAGTAAAAAAGCTGATTAATTGCTTTTGGATGCAGTTCATTTAGTAAATGGGGAAGCGGTTCATCTTTGTCTAAACTTTCAGAAGTCCTTGGGCTGCCTGGATTGTTGAAGTGTTCTACCAACCTCATTTTTATTGAGTGTTCAGCTCCTACTTGTAGAAAATCAGATCTGTTACGTAGCCACCACTGGGCATAGAGACTGGACAGCTTTGGCCAAGCAGCTTTCTGATTATTGCTCTTACAGCACAGTGACGGAAGCAAATGTGATCATCTCCAACCTTCTAGAGGAGACAGGAGTTTACCCAGCAGAGAGGGGCTTCATTTTGATGCTGACTTCACTCAGACCAAGACCTCAACCATGGTCCAGCTTTGCAAATAGTCTATTAAACATCCCCTGTCCCTGAAACCAGGAAAACAAACTTTTCCTCGATCAAATCAAAAAGGGAATCAGCCACTGGGTTGGCGGTGATAGACTTACACCATAAACTCAGTGCGCTGTTTCAGCTGGTTATTGTGGAAAGCTGACTGATGACACCCAGACTCACAGTGTGTTGACACGACTGGAAGAGGTGGTTGCTCAGAGGAAGCTGGGTTTAACGTAGAAATGCCTCTAATGATAGGTAACGCATGAGCCATGCAAGGCAAGATGCTCTTCATTGGAGGTAAGTAATGCCAAATTTGCCAAGAAATTGTTGTACTAAGTCAAATTCCCTGAGTTCTTATCCTTCACCTGACTTGACAGGTGTTTGGGAAACCCTTCAGCAATCTTCAGTGCAAGTGGTTCAGCATGGCCTTCGTTTGTCGCCCTTTGCTCTGCTCTGTTCCCCAGCAGCACTGTGCTTGAATATTACCCTCCAGGACGACTTTGCAGCGTCAGCAGAGGAGCGACTAACTGCATCTGCGCTGCGTGTTTTGGGGGTTATTACAGACGCTTCTGATGGGCCTCTGCACACGGCTGCAGTGCTCAAGGCTGCCCCGTGTTGCACCCCTCTAATAAATCTCCTTGTCTGCAGCCCTGAGTGAGTCACTTTACCCCTTATGCCAGGTGTAAGTGAAGGGAACACAACTGCCATCACACTGGGTGCACAGCAAAGGCAGCTGGGTGACACACACGGAAGGGACGTCAGGCCTCTGAAACCACCCCTTGCTTGAGAGGCACCTCTGCTGGTAATTTACTCCTGAGTCCTCAGAATCCCACTTATGGGCTTGAGGACATGTGGGCTGTTTCTTTCCTAAAAGAACCCCACACACTGGGCAGTGAATCAAAGAATCTTTAGGGATTGGAAGGGACCTCAAAAGATCATCTAGTCCAATCCCCCTGCCACAGCAGGATCACCTAGACCAAGTTACACAGGAACACATCCAGGTGGGTTTTAAACATCTCCAGCAAAGGAATCACTTCTTCCTTGTGAACTTCGGCTCTAGAAGAGGCCTCTCTTCTGTCACTCCCACATTTTTGCCTTTTCCTTCCGGCCTCCTGGCTGGTGACCGAGCGAAGAGTCCAAAATGTGGATTCATTTTCGCTTGTGCTCCTGAGGAGTCAAACCTGCGTTTCCCCTAATGGCCGATTCCAAAACACACATGGCACGTTCTTCTTTCTTCTTGCTGGAGTTCCACCTTGTAGTTAAACTGGTGGCCAGAGGAAGGAGACAAGCTGTTCTGTAACCCAGCGTCTCACAGGACCAGCAGTGAGGAGATGCGCTCTGCCTTCTCCCCATTCCTCTGGGGGCTGTGTCTGCCTGTTGTCCAAGTAATTGCACAAAATGTCTCTGTGGCCCAGTGAATGACAGGTCATTTCCACGTAAACCTCATGAGAAGGGAGAGCTAAGCCTTCCCTGTGATTCCCACACACACCCAGGCTGTTAAGTCCCCAGTCTCGCCTACTGACTGATGGGTTAGGCAGCAGAAAAAGATAGTGTTGGATCCCCCCAGGCAAAAGAGAGAGAAATGAACCTTCCACAAAGCCTTGGTGAGAGCCCCAACCTCTGGATGACAGAGATTACTCGAACAGGACTGCCTCTGGACACATTTTGAAGGAAACTGGTGATTATTAGAGCATTTTGTGCAGGGCCCAAGCTGAGAGTGCAACTGATGGGCTGGCCAGACAGACGCAGGTCACTAGTGCAGTAGCTAGAGGTTACTCACCAGTGGATCCCAGCAGCGAGGAGTCATCTTTTCAGTTCTGAGCCACATACTCACCCTGTGATTCCGGCGCTGCCCTAGAAAAACCCAGCATCTCATGAGCTCAAAGGTCAAGAATGCAATCACCCCCAGTAAAAACACATCAAGCACAACGTGCATTTTATTGGTTTCACTTACGACAAAGATAAATCAGACTGAAGAAGCAGCTCGTAGCATAATCTCTGCAATTTACGAACAGCCATCACGTCCTGTGTGCGTTTCTTCCCTGTGATTTGTGCGCCATCTTGGCAGAAGGGTGGGCCACCTCAAACTTTGACCCTATGAGAAGGATGCCATCGAAGGTCTATAAGTCATAGACAGTACCTTAGTCATGCCAGAGAACACAGAGCTCAGAGACTTCTCGCAAAAACGCTCACGTCTGTTCTGTGATTGCAGGCCCCTGGCTGTCGGAAGAGCTTGTAGTAATTGCCGTGTTTGCCTTGAGATGTGAGGAGTTAAGTCCCACGGAAAATGGAATGTGTCTAAATAATTCATTGTAAGGTTCTTTCGAGGTCCCTTCCAGTCCCTAATGTTCTGTGATTCTGTGAAATACGGACTTGGCATTTTCAAATGTGCAGAGGACTTTCCTCATGCAGCACTCTGGAAACACTGGGTTAAGAACATTTCTCCCCCATGTGAGACAAACATGTAGCTGCAGTCAGTCCAAAGACACAGCTTGGCAGCAATGGGAGCACTCAGATGGAGGAGCCTGCATTGATATGAAACTGCCTTTTCCTACAGACCCTAAAGATTGGGAAGTTGCCCCTTATGGAACATAGAATCTTTCTATCTAATGTATAGAGTGTGTAAAAGGGTTTAAGCCCTTTTCATTCCTGTGGTATCTGGGTTGGCATCACGCAGACTTTCTTCTTTCTCTGAATTTGTTTTGCACCTTGTAGGAGGGTGTTCTTTCTCCAAACTTACATCTCACGTCACTTAAGAGTGACTCTTCCTCTGGCCTCAAGTTGCATCAGGAGAGGTTTAGATTGGATCTTATGAAGAAGTTCTTTGCTGAGAGACTGGTTGAGCACTGGAACAGGCTGCCCAGGGAGGTGGTGCAGTCACCATCCTATGAGGTGTTTAAAAACCAAATAGCCAGAGCACTTGAGGCCATGGTCTATGGGTTAAGGAGCTACTGAGCTGAGTGTTGGACTTGATGATCCTGGAGGTCCTTTCCAGCCAGGATGATTCTGTGGTTTTATGATTTTCCACATAGTATTGGCACTGAGAAGAATTTGTCTTTGTTGATGGGAAGACATATCAATACTGGTGGGAACACTCTACTTACTAGAAGTATTATCCTTCGTTGAGATGAAAGGTTCCCGATGTATCTGCCATCAATCTGAAGCACTGTGACATTTCCTATCACAGTAGCAGAAGGATGTTCCTTCTGGGAAATGCACAGAACGTACTCATGGACGTGTTCGTACATCAGAGGAAATCTTTCTTTCCCCCTGTAAAATGATGACATTATTCTTGATCTCCAATTACCAGGCCACAGCAGAGAGAAACTGTAATTGCCTGCAAATAGTAGGTCAAAATGACCAAGCATGACATTTTTAAAGTTCAACCCTTCTCATCCCGTGTTACCGCACATTGCGTTAAGGCTGCTCACAAACGGCACTTGTCAAGCCGCCGTGTTCCAAAGTGACTTATTTTGTAGTAAATCAAATAACAAGTGAAACGGATCTTGCTGAGCTTTGCTTTCCATTTCCTTTTCTAACTTGTGTGCCATTTTAAACAAATGACGTACTGGGGAGGTGAAGAGGACAGAGCAAAGCACCAGAGATCACCTGGAGGTTGGCACACAGCAGGTCTCTTCACACGCAGTGTGACAGAGCTGCACTGGCTTTCTATCCGGCAACAACAGTGTTCTCCGTACCAGAAAGGCTGAGAGCGGGCAGCCAAGAGGTTTAGATACCAGGACACTGCTTCTGAAGGTTCCAAAAAGGCTGCTCATTACAACATCAGGTAATTGACTAGTAGATAAACCCCTGGCTTTTCAAAGCAGAAATCAAGGAGCAGTGCTTGGGCTCTGAGGTGGAAGGTGCACCTCAGGAAGGATCCTCAGTCTGCATACATATGAAACACCTCTCTCTTTCCACCTATTTGATGGCAGGTTGTAAGAAACAGATAATGTTGCCTCTCATTTCCATCACAAACATCTGCTGAGAGACTAATGTGCCTGTGCCAGCTGAAGGGAGTAAAACCAGTTCTTCAAAAGGGCAACAAACCAACAAAAAAAGGAGAGAAAAGAGAAAGAAGAAGCCAATAAAGGGAAAGAATTAAAAAGACCATCTTTGAATCCCAGTTGACAGACTGGGTGATGGGCTTCACTTTTCCTGTTGTACACAGCTCTGCGGTAGCTGCTCCCCTTTCAGAACGACGGTTAGACCAAGTCTTTCTCAGAGCTGCCTGCCTCCCTCTAGGGTTATACTCAAACAACCCCAGGACTGCTCCAGCCAGAAGCACTTTCACACAGTTTGAGCCAAAATTGCCCCAAGGAAGAGCTAAATCATGCTGGATGAGAGCTCTGCTGGGTGCTTTTCACTGGGTCAGAATTTCACCTTCCAAATGGCAACAGAACAGACAATCTAGGAGAATTTCCTCTTCCTGAAAGGCTTCCTGAAAGCATGAAATTGTCCTGTGTCTGGCCGGACACATGTTGGAGGTCATAAAACACCTGGTCTGAATGTGCTCAGTCTTGCATTACACTGACTTTTCATGTGGGTTGGGTTTTTTTAATGTGTATCCTGCTTTATTTATTTTGTAAATTTTTGCTACAATTGGTATTTCACACTGAAGTCCTAGGTCTCAGACGTTTGCTCTCAGACAGCAGGAGTAATATTTAGGAGAGTAAAACACTCAAAAGGACATTACCAAAGGTGCAATGAGTAAGAAATGAGAATGCATGGACATGCTCCAGATGAAGAAGTACTCAAATTTTCATGAGTTCCCTTCAATGTCATCGAGGATGGTCAAAGTTTGTATAGACAATGTGATTGTTTCACTGAAAAGTCTCTGATTAGGAAAATTAGAGTCAACATCCACAAGTATGTAAAGGAACAATTGGTGGGAAGTCATCACAGAAAATAAATCAAATGGAAAAGCAGCAAACTAGAGAAATAAGTTGACAACAAATGGATGGAACTGCTTTCCAGGGAATGGGTTTACAAGTGGCACAATGGATCTTCACTGATCTCAGCACAAGAAGGGCACGAACCTGTTGGAGATAATCCAGAGAAGAGTCGCAAAAAGTATCGGAGGGATCGAGCATCTTTTCTATGAAGACAGGGCTGGGACATGTGGGATAGTTCAGCTTAGAACAAGGGAAGGCTCCAAGAAGACCTCCTTGCAGCCTTTTGCCACCTTAAATGGGCTTGTAGGAATCACCAGTACAGTCTGTTTAGAAAGGCTTGTAGCAACAGAACAAGGGATGGTGGTTTTAAACTAAAAGAGGGTAGATTTAGACTAGATATAAGGAAGACATTCTCTACAGTGAGGTGGAAGAGGTCCAACTGTCCAGAGAGATGGCAGATGTCCAGTCCCTGGAAATATTCCAGGTCTGTTTAGATGGGGCTATAAGCAACCTCATCTGAGGGTGAACTACATGACCTTTGTAGGTCCCTTCCACCCAAAGCATTCTGTGATCGATCTTTGTGCCTTTTGAGTTCCCTTACACTGCCGAAGAGAGTGAGACAGATTTCCCAGGAACAGTTCTTTGGTGCGTTCAGACTGTCTGCAGATCACCTTCAGTGTCACTAAGAAGCTGGATGGACTACTGCTCCCATGCCACTCTCCTACCCACAGTGTTTCTAAAATACGTCCCGCATCCTCTCTCCCAGCTGTGGTTTTACCAAAGCAGCAGGAGGAAGTGGCGTACTGTTGTGCTTACTTTCTCTCACTGGGATGTGGGTTTCTGACAGAGATGCTGGGCTTGTTCTGGGAGTCATCCACCAGTTAAAACTTGATCAAACCTGTTGCATCCTGAAGCAATTGAGCAAAATAGAGTTATGGCTGCTGCAACCTAATCACAAGCAAAAACATGTAGGTGAGCTGTAATTATCGAGGGTTCTGCCATCTGATAACATTTACAGCAAACAGAAAATTGAAAGACTTAAACCAGAAGGAAACGAGTGGAAGCTTTTCTTTTTTCCCTTTTTTTTAGAGTGATTGACTGCTGACTTTTTCCCGGAGTTGCACGGAAATCTCAGCTCCATCAGAGAACCTATCCCGAGCATTTTTCTTCACTGGATGTTGGGGGATGAATTTCAGTGTTCTCCTTCAGCACCGGAAGCACTCGAGAGCCAACTGATAAAACACCTGGTAAGGACGAGCGCAAGGGCTGGTTCATCAGGTAAATGCCAAAGTTTGTCTGAAAAAAGCAAAACATTTATTAAGACACAACTCGTGCTAAAACAGTCAGATCTACAGAAGATCTCACAGCCCAGACACATTAGGAAAACAATCCTACTTGAGGAATAAGAAGGTAGGTGATCCTGCTCTGGCAGGGGGATTGGACTGGATGATCTTTCAAGGTCACTTCCAATCCCTAACAGTCTGTGATTCTGTGAGGTAGATGCTATCTCCATGTAATTAAGAATATCTTGAATTAATGAACTGTAATAGACTGGTAAACACAAGCTATTCAATAGGGTGGGTGTCAGGAGGATGGAGCCAGGCTCTGCTCAGTGTTACCCAATGACAGGACAAGGGGCAACAGGTGTGAGCTGGAGCATAGGAGGTTCCATATCAATGTGAGAAGGAACTTCTTCCCAGTGAGGGTGACACGGCACTGGAACAGACTGTCCCGGGGGATTGTGGAGTCTCTTTTCTCTGGAGATGTTTAAAAGCCGCCTGGATATGTTCCTGTGTGACTTGGTCTAGGTGGTCCTGCAGTGGCAGGGGGATTGGACTAGATGATCTTTTGAGGTGCCTTCCAATCCCTAATGTTCTGTGATCCTGGGAAGAGTAAGACCGTAAGAAAGCAGGTAAATAATGTAGAATTTCATCATGAGCTCCGCAGTATCGTAGATGTAATTTACATTCCCTCACAGTCTTGTCACATAATGACTGCTCTGACTTCTTGACAAATGCAGTGACTGCATCATCACAAATTAAGGCAGCACGAGAACGCACAGTGAGGAAAAGTCTTGCATCTTCTACCATGAATTAGTTGCTTTGTTAACAGAACGTCGTCCTGCCTAATGTTAGTGACTTTTCCTTTATTTGCTTTTCTGTTTTACACCAAATATTCAGAAACTTGGTTTTATTAGCACTGCTGCTCGTTACCTGTCATTATCTGTGAAGCCATCCTACGTAAGTGTTAGAACAGTTATGTATGCGTCCTTGTGAGACTGAGCACTAAAAAGGAGCAGAATAACTGCTTCTCCCACTGACCACACAACCCTCACAGGCACTGAGAACCTGATCTGAGTGTCTGCGCTCTTACGTGTGGCCTTGATCTTAAGCACCTGAATTGTCATAGAATCACAGGGTAATAGAATGGCCAGAGTTGGAAGGGACCTTAAAGATCATCTGTTTCCAAACCCCCTGCACAGGCAGGGACACCTTCGCTAGAGCAGGTTACTCAGGGCCCCAGTCAATCTGGCCTTCAACACTGCCAGGGATAGGGCAGCCACAACTGCCTTGCGCAACCTTTTCCAGCATCTCACCACCCTCACAGCAAAGAATTTGTTCCTCATGGCCAACCTCAGTCTCCACTCTTCAACTCTGGAACCCTCTTCCCTTGTCCTCTCGCTAGCACCCGTGTCAAAAGCCCCCCCCCCCAGCCTTCTTGTAGCCCCCTTCAAAGATGGGAAAGCTGCTAGGTCACCTGGGAGCCTCCTTTTCTCCAGTCTGAACAACCCCACCTTGCTCAGCCTGTCCTTACAGGGGAGGTGCTCCAACCCTCTGATCATTGGAGTTGCTCTCCTCTGGACACCTTCCAGGAGCTCTGTGTCCTTCTTATCTATTGAAATTGATCAAAAATAGGACCTTTTGTGCACAGCTGTAGTGTGAACATCTGGAAATGTCACCACAGGAGACTGATGTGTGTTTGTGGTTTTGTCTTTCCACAGCAGAGAACTTAGAAATGTGCATGAAACAGACAACAATGACATTTTCTAAATGACTAGATAATAGTTAGTTAAAGAAATACATAAAGCAACAGAGGAATGCTGGAGGCCATGGTAAACTGGGCATTGGCCTGCAGACTTTAGAATGGCTTAGGTCTTCAAGCTGAGCACCTTGGAAACCCAATACTAATCATTCTGGGCTGTTTTGCAGGTTTCAGTGAAACCTGTTTAGCTTTGGTAGGCTACAGACAAAATGCTCCAGTCACTGTAAAGCGTAAGGTACATAAATAAGGAAATGAATTTCATTAAAACCAAAATTCTATTCTCCTCCTCCATTTCCTGATTGCATTTACTGCCATTGTTCAGATCGATGATTGTGAAACAGGGGGAATTACATTTGCAACAGGGTTAGAAAAATCTCCTAGGTAGAAAGAGCTGCAGTAAATGAACAAACAGCGTTAGCTGGATCGAAGGCAGCGTCGCTGACAGACTGAATATGGAGGCAGTCTGTTTTCTCCTGGTTTTGCCCTGTATAATTAAATAAAGATGCAGTAATGAGGTAACATGAAACAGCTTTTAGTCTTTGCAGAATTAGCAGAGGTTAGGCTGAGACCTGCTCCCAAGTAAAAGAGATGTTTTAAAGCTGAGATCTATCCAAACGTGGCTTCAGACTCTGATTTGGCTGCTTCTGCTGTTCCTTCATTGCAGATAAGCTTCTCCTATATGGGGTGTGAGCTGCTACTCCTGATCAGGACTACCCAGTTAATAGCAGTGTTTGGACACCTGTGACCATCACAGTGTCAGCACCGGTGGGGACAGAGTAGATCACAGAATTCCAGAATTCTTGAGGGTGGAAAAGCCCTCTGAGCTCATCCAGCCCAGCCCAGGACCTAACAGCACCACTGTGGCCACAACAGGGCACTGAGGGCCACAGCCAGGCTGTCCTCCAACACCTCCAGGGATGGAGACTCCACCACTGCCCTGGGCAGCCCAGTCCAGCGTGTGACCACCCTCTCCCTGAAGAAGAGCCTCCTGACATCCAACCTAACCCTCTCCTGCCAGCTTCAGGCCCTGCCCTATCATCCTTAAGTTTAGTGTTCCAGTGTTTAGTGCTGAGGAACGATGGCAGCACATGAGGAGCACAGTCCTCTTGCACTGTCACTGTGTTGAGTCAGCCATGGTGCTAAAATGGGAACTGTTTAAATGAAAATATTGCAGTGCACAGAGTCGTATTTCTCTGTTCTTGCTTTTCTTTATTGACAAGCTGTGGTTTCTCTGTGGCCGTAAATTACATGCTTTTGAGCCTTCTGGTTAGTTCTCTGGATTTATTTCCCATACTTAGTGCAAAGAAGGCAGTTGCCATAATTTTATGGCTTTAAAACTCAGGCAATCACAGAAGAACTGTTGTGAGTATCAGTCCATGCTGCAGCACACTTCACCCTGGCAGTCCTTTTGTAACTCATCCAGCAAAATGAACATATGTGAGAGAGGAGAGGTTTTTTGTTTACATTTAGTCTACTGACACCCTGATTTATCTGAAAAGAAGATTGAAATAAATCTGTGCAGGCTGTTCAACATGGAGAATGTAATTTACCAACTCTTCCATCAAGCACTTCAAACCATGCACAAGTCCTTAAGGAAAGGCACGTGTGAATCACAGAATCACTCTGGTTGGAAAAGACCTCTAGGATCACAGAGTCCAACCAGCTACCCCACCTTACAAGTTCACCCCTAAACCAGATCCTTCAACCCCTCATCCAAACCATCTTTAAACACATCCAGGGATGGCGACTCAACCACCTCCCTGGGCAGCCCATTCCAGTGCCTGACCACCCTTTCTGAGAAAAATGTTTTCCTAATAACAAGTCTAAACCAACCCTGTTGTGACTTGAACCCGTTTCTATCTTCCAGAGCTCTCAAAAATTACTTTGATACTTGTCCTTAGTACTTCTCTGCTCTGACTGGGCATCTCGCAGCGGTTTTTTCAGTGCTGATGGGTGATGCCTAAGGAGTTTGCGGGGCGATGGTATATATAATCCTGGTGCTAGCACCTGCTTGGAATTGCTGACCTATTTGTGACTCCTCTTAAGACCAACACCTCATTTGTTATTACCAGACATGCATTCAGTATCTTTCAATTAAATTTCCTTGTTTTTTCAGTAATTGCAAATATTGACTCAGCAAATACTGATAATAGCAACTTGCCCCCAAGCAGCCAGACAAGCTGTGCATCCTGCCCACGCCAGCTCCCTTTCAAGAGACAGATAAAATGGAGAAATTGGCCCTTTCTCACATTTCCCTGTTGAAAAATGAGGCTTTCAGATGCAGAGATGATGCCTGCAGAGTTATTCCAATGACCCACATCATCTCTCTTTGCCCCTGCTGCCTCTCCCTGACTTTTGTGCTGCCTGTAACCTCCCCTGAACACACCAGGAACCTGGCTGGAAGTGCTGTACTGTGGTTTGGTGGCTTTATCTGCTCAGCCTTCTGATGGCAGTAGAGGCTCTTCCTATCACTCTTCAACTTCACAGGGACAAAAAATGCAAAGCTTCTTGGTTAGCAAAAAGCACAACACTCTGGGAGAGACAGATAAAACAGAGTTATTCTTGCCAAGAGTGAATCATGAGATAGGCATTACGCTCACTGAAAGGAGCTCGAACACACGGTCATTCTTGCATGTTGTTTCAAGTACATTTACTGGATCAACAGCAATATGTGCTGGGGAGATATTCACTGGCTCCAGTATCTCTTTCAGTAAGAGAGAAACCCGAGGTGCTGATTCGGACAAAGCTGAGACAAGCGAGATACCTTAAAGCTACAGCTCCTAAACAATCAGTTAATTCTGATCAGCTCTGGTAGGAACATTCCCAGCTAGAATGTGTACCAAGCACATCAGTGATACTGCAGGTAAAACCAGCTTTGCATGTTCAGGTCAAGATTTGTGCCCTGGGACGAAGCTCTCAGCTGCCTCCTCCCACTAGATAAATTAACCCGTTCACACCCGGTCATTTGGAGTTGCAATTGCTAAAGACAAATATATTTTCTTTTAAATGTCGGGACGTTTTGCTCTGGATTCACCAAAACTTACTAGTCAAGCCACACAACACTGGAGAGTGAAAGGTCTTGCTTTCAACAGTCTGAAAGAAAACTTTAAACTTGGTGTCAGAAACCTCACCTTGTTCTGCTGAAAACGTGGGGACAGCAGAACGTTTTGCAAAGAACTGATTTCCCTTTGCTCTGATTAAATCGCTGCATTTTCTGCTTCAGTCACCAATGGGAGCAGAGAACCACCCAGTCTGAAAGGTCTGTTAATGACACCGATCACTGTGTGCTAATGTTCCAGATCCTTGGAGGAACAGCCCTGCATAGTGTAAATCCCTGTCTGACTATGAAGACGATGCTAATGATGCATCAGATAACAGAAGCCAGTAGCTCTCCTTGCTAGCACTGCAGTAAGCAAGCTAAAGGCACAGGCGCCTGCTTCTGCGGGGAAGGAAGCTCTCCCAAGGCACCGTAAGACACACGAAGGAGGATCAAGAGCCTGCAGGAACAAACACAAGCGTTTTGGTGTGTGAGGGCATGTGCAAACATAATAATTCTCCCCCTGAACTGGGCACTGGGGAGGTCTCCCCTTGAGTAACGGGGGCAGTGCTGGGCCCTTCACTTCAAGAAAGAGATTGAGGAGCAACAACGCTGGGGAAGGGACTGAAGGGAAAAGCTGATGAGAAGAGGCTGAGGGAGCTGGGGGTGTCTAGCCTGAAGAAGAGGAGACTCAGGGGGGACCGTCTCCTTCTCTATAACTCCCTGAGGGGTGGTTGTAGTCAAATAGTGGTTAGGCTCTTCTCCCAGGCAACCAGCACCAAGATGAGAGGGCAGGGCCTGAAGCTGCACCAGGAGAAGCCCTTCCTCACAGAAAGGGTGATCAGAGCCTGGACTGGACTGCCCAGGGCAGTGGTGGAGTTCCCATCCCTGGAGGTGTTGGAGGACAGCCTGGCTGTGGCCCTCAGTCCCTGGTGTGGCTGCAGTGGTGCTGTTAGGTCCTGGGCTGGGCTGGATGAGCTCAGAGGTCTTTTCCAGCCTCAAGAATTCTGTGATAATGGATATCCCTTGATGCACTACTATCCATACACTTACGGTGGCGCAGACTGCTAATGCGATTGCCTTTGCTACCTTGGCAGCAAGTCCCAGCTTGTAGCCCTACTGCGTATGCACCTACAGGGCTATCCCTAGTGTTAGCGTTAAGCTGCATCTGCAGACCACAGAAGATGGTCAGGAATTCAGTGTTCTCTCCTTTGTGTCCATGTGTTTGGTCATGCATGTGAAACAGCGTGGCTACTGATAGGCTAGTGTTTAATTTAGTGTTACCCAGTCTCTTCTAGTCTCCCGCGGTAGCAGAGAGAGCTCTGTCAAAGAAGGAAAGCTCATTTTCCCTTTTCAGTCAAAAATTACAGAAGGAATCCTTAATGAGTGTTTCTTCAGAACTGACAGCAGCTGAGCTCCAGTTCCCTTTGTAGAGGTGTTTGCGTTTTATTTCAAACAATGTGATAAAAGCTTTGGTAAAACGTAGCAGGCTTGGCTTCGGCACCCTGCTCTGCCCTCATCAGGAAACATGCAAATTGATCACGCAGTTAATTACAGTAACAGCTCCTGCCTTTCAGCTGTGCTGCTTCTATGCAAAGTCTCAGCCTTTCAACTTGGAGCAGCAGGTTCTCAGAGTCTCAGAAGGATGGAAAAAAATAAGATTTCAGAAATAAGTATTGAACCACCTCCTGAAAGCCTGACTCGATGTAGCTAAGAGCTGAAGTTCATTAGCAGTGCTGTCACTTAGGCCGCCCCTGGATCAAGTTCAATATCATTTTCCAGGCTGGCGTTCTTGGAAAAATAAAGCAACGCGGTAAATACCGACACCCAGCTCTCTTGTTAAGCAGTCAGGATTTGATGTACAGTGTTGTTAGTGTCTTGGAGATTGAGCAACTACAACACCTTTTCAAAAATGCCAGTTCCTACTGCACTGGGAAATCAGCTTCAACCCTGTTTTGTCGTATTTGGTTTTTGTAGTTTGAATCTCGTTATTGAGAGCTGGGAAAGGACATTGGAAATTTCTTCTCTGAATCTGCATCTGCTAAAAGAAAGCACAGATAAGTTCTGTTAGATGACTCCTTAACAGAAGAGCACACGCTGGAGACATGAGTCACCCCAGGACTAGCTCTGCAATTTAACACAGTCACATGGAGTGATATTTTTTTCTCTCTCCACACTGTGAACTGTGGAAGATTTGGATCACTGTCCTCTCCCAGGTCTGCTTAGCACACTGAGGATGCCGGCGTCCTTGGGTAGTACTCACTGATAGCCAGTGAGTACTTCCCAAGACCAGTTCAGGCAGAACTGCCAGTCCAAACAATCTCTTTCAGCTGTCAAGCTAACTCAGAGGACTTGGCCTTGTGAAGAGCAGCATGTGCTCTCATGGCTGAAGGCTGGGAAAAGTCAAAAAAGCTGAAGGCCAGGCTCTCTGCAGCACGAGGATCAATATGCAGCTGAGGGAAGCCGAGCACTGTCCTGCTGTGAGTGGCAGCACTGTGCTCACAGTGCCTCCTCGCCTTGCCATGCGTCTTTCCTCTGGTGCCAGGCTGTTCTTACAAAGCTGTAGTGTGCTTTTTGTCTTAGTGCTGTTTGAATCAGCTACTCAGTCCTCGGAATGCTTGTATTACAGAATCACAGAACATTAGGGATTGGAAGGGACCTTGAAATATCATCCAGTCCAATCCCACTGCCACAGCAGGATTCCCTAGATCAAGTCACATAGGAACATATGGAGGAGGGTTTTAAATGTCTCCAGAGAAGCAGACTCCACCACGCCAATGGGCAGCCCTTTCCAGTGCTCTGCCACCATCACTGTGAAGAAGTTCCTTCTCATATTTATGTGGAACCTCCTATGTTCCAGCTTGCACCTATTGCCCCTTGTCCTATCACCAGATGACACTGAGAGAAGTCTGGCTCCATCCTCCTAACACCCACCCCTCACATATTTATAGACATTAATGAGGTCATCCCTCAGTCTCCTCCAAGCAAAAAAGACCCATCTTCCTCAGCCTTTCTCCATAAGGGAGGTGTCCCACTTCCTTCATCATCTTTGTTGCTCTATGCTGTATACCCTCCAGAAGTTCTGTGTCCTTTTTGAACTGAGGGGCCCAGAACTGGACACAATACTCCAGATGTGGTCTCACCAGGGCAGAGTAGAGGGGGAGAAGAAACTCTCTCGATCTGATAACCACCCCGCTTCTGATCCACCCCAGGATGCTGTTGGCCCTCTTGGCCACAAGAACACATTGGTGGCTCATGGTCATTCTGCTGTCCACCAGGACCCCCAGGTCCCTTTCTCCTACACTGCTCTCCAACAGGTCAGTCTCCAACCTATACTGGTACCTGGGGTTGTTCTTGCCCAGATGCAAGACTCTACACTTGCCTTTATTATACTTCATTAAATTGCTCTCTGCCCAGCTCTCCAGCAATATATTATTATCATGCAGTAAACCCCACACAGGTAGAGAAGGTCCTCCATATAACATGCCCCATGTGGCAGCTGGGAGTCAGAATGTGCTCTGAAGCATCTCAGATGTTTCAGCTCTGGCTTAGCCAGACAGGGCTCTTCTCCTCAGACTACTGGCCATGGCAAGGAGCACAAAGGCACATGTGCTGTGGCCATCTGGATTCCGGAGCCTGCTGTGCAACCTGAAGTCATATCAGGTCAGCTGGACACTGCCTAGACAGTGGGCCTTACCTGCTTGCCTCTGCCCATCTCCGTGTGCCAGCTGCTAGCTCTGAGCCATTCACCAAGGAAAACATTCACTGAAAGGGTAGCCCTTTGTTTGCTTAATGAGTCACTGAGCCAGATCAATGTATTATTCTTCCCAAACAAAGAATGGGTTATTTGTAGCTTGTTTGTGCATGGATGGGATGACTGATTTTCAGCCTATTTGTTATGGCTCTGCCCCTTCATAGTGCCCAGACTCTAGTGTTTGGCTGGTACTGGTCAAGCTCCTGAGCTGTGGCTGGCTAACAAACATTTACAACAGAGGCTCAACAAATGGAAAGCAATGAATCAAAGAGTAAGGATTTTCAGCTAAACAAATACTCATGAGGAGATTTGTGAAACTTCTGGGGTGCTGAGCTGTCCAGCCATCATCAGAGCACAGTCCGTTCCAAGCAGCTGAAGGACTCCAAATGAGCACCTGTGTTTCACTTACTCTTCACACTCTGAATCAGTTACTCTCTGCTTTAACTATGCTCATACCTTCTCTGGTTTTCCTAGCAGGTAGTTCCTCACAGTAAGGAGAAAGTTTAGTCTCACGAGCTATTTCAAGCAGTTCTCATTTCAAACAGTTCCTGATTTTTCTGCACGTTTTTCTTCTTGAATGACATCAGCAGATCAGCTCATGTCTTTCAAAGCAAAACCGAGCACACTGTCAAAGAGCACACACTGAACACAAGCACAGTTAAATTAACCCACATTAACTGTGTCTTTCTGAATAAAGAACATGCTGAGCATGTTATGAACATAAGCCATATCGTGTCTGGGTTGGGAGCACATCCACTCTGTACCGAGAAAACAAACAGTAGTGACCAGTGTGACAAGGTAATCGCGGGTACCCTCCCAGCAGTTATTTAAGGTCGCTGTGTCTTCCTGCTCCGCGATCTGGAAGGCCTGTACTGACCTTTCTACCTCTGGCAGCAGACAGAGACTGCAGAACTTCTTTGTTTCGTTCCCCAGACTGTTGATTGATGCAGATTATCTGACATCTGCTGCACGGACCCACCACCTGCAATGTTAGTGAAAGAAGGTCAGAGCAGTACAAAGAGACCAGTAAAGCTCCAACCATCACCGTTTCTGAAATGCATCTCCTTCACACACCTCTCCCAGGTTCTTTAACGCACTGGTTATGTAAGAGGGCAGCCTGTTCACCTAACACAGCAGGTACCTTTTCAAAGGATCTGCCTGCAAAGGTCTCACTGAATCCGTAGTGATTCTATGAGTCTATGATTCATTTTTCTTTCTTTTCTTTCCTTCTTATTTCTTTTTCTTTTAAGGAAAACTTTCCCAGAGACAAAAACCTAAGAAATAGCAAACGTTTAGGTGTTTGTATTTCTTAGTGGCCCCATCCACAGGCTGGCAGGGCTACTTGCCCAGCACAAAGCTAAGCCAGAGGAGGCTCAGGATTTAACCAAAGAAGTACTTTTTTACATGATGTCAGTACAGCTGAAAGTCCCAATCTCTTTCTTGTCTGCACAGCACTCGCAGATAATCAGAATGCAAAGTGTGAATTTTCCCAAGTTTACAGAGTTGGAAGGAAGCATGAGATCCTCTAGCATAGCCCCGTCTGTAATACAGAACCAGGATCTTAAAGTTACTTCTTGTGTGAGCTAGGGTCTGTTTTTAGGGAAAAAGAGCTGCAACGACCCAGAGTCCAGAGGAAGGTGACGGGGATGATGAAAGGGCTGGAGCACCTCTGCTGTGGAGACAGGCTGAGAGAGCCTGTGTTCATGTCTGGTCTGTTGTGTGATGTGCAGCAATCTGAGTTAATATTTGGGCTATCGTGCTCAACAGCTACCAGTACCCTTTCTGGAAACACTGGCTAAATGTTTGCTGCAAGCTCTGCCTCAAAAGAGACATTACTCTTCTGTGACATCCCAGGGTGGATTAGAAGGGAGGTGGTTAGTAGATCAAGATAGGTTCTCCTCCCCCTCTATTCTGTGCTGGTGAGGCCACATCTGAAATTTTGTGTCCAGCTCTGGGCCCCTCAGTTCCAGAAGGACACAGAGCTGCTGGAAAGAGTCCAGTACAGAGCTCCAAATATGATGAAGATTAAAACACCTCCCTGATAAGGAAAGGCCAAGGGAGCTGGGTCTCTTGAGCTTGGAAAAAGGAGACTGAAGGGTGACCTCATTAATATTGATAAATATATGAAGGGTGGGGGTCAGGAGGATGGAGCCAGTGTCATCTAATGATAGGACAAGGGGCAAAGGGTGTGACCTCGAACATAGGAGGTTCCACATCAATAGAAGAAGGACCTTCTTCCCAGTGAGGGTGACAGAGCACTGGAATGGGCTGCCTGGGAGGATTGTGGAGTCTCCTTCTCTAGAGACGTTTAAAACCCGCTTGGACATGTTCGTGTGTGGCTTGCTCTAGGTGGTCCCACTGTGGCGGGGGATTGCACTAGATGATCTTTTGAGGTCCCTTCCAGTCCCTAGCATTCTGTGATGCTGCACAAACTGTGTAGCCCACGTTTCCAGTCAAAGCCTTGCAAAAATTGTTCTGTCTACAGGGGGTTGAAGTACTTTGTGACAGACTGGGACTAGGACAAGAGAAAGGAGTTTGCACCTGGAATCGCAGAGCTCCTATTGAAATCTCAGCCCACTCTTCTTCCTCAAAGGACTCTGGTGCACTGATGACAATGTTGGCGCGGAAGCGTCGGATTAATTCTTCCATTTCCAATGGCTCTTCCAATCTGTCTCACAGAGTTGATGGAGAAAAAGAAAAAGAAATTGGTTTATTAACCAGTTCTGCAGTAGATGTTTGTGCTGTAATAATGTGTTGACTAATAATGATTCAGCAAATGCTTCTCCAGGACAAACTGAATGAAGTTTTATTACAAAGCCAGCGAAACTAGAACGAGGTGTTTAACCACAGGTTGTAATGCTTCAACTGTAACCAGCCACCATATAACTCCTCGAGGTGGCTGAGTCAGAGGTGCAACCTGGAACTGTAGTTATGGAAGCATGTGGACAGCTGACTGTGATCATGTAGGAAAAAGTCCCTTATCAGGCGTAAGGCTACTGATAAAACATGAAAAGGTCTTTGGAGTTAGCAATCACTCCACTTCTAAATTCTTCTAGTAAGAAGGCAAATAGAAACTTATCCTGCACATGCTACAATGGCAAAAGAGACAAAACCAGCAGAAGATGCTAAAGGTAAGTGAAAGCATAATAGGACAATACAGGAGGATTATAGAACATATTCCCATATTATTATTATTATTTCCCTTTGGGCTGCAGCAAATTACAGAATCACTCAAACAGACCTCTGAGCTCATCCAGCCCAGCCCGGGACCTAACAGCACCACTGCAGCCACACCAGGGCACTAAGTGCCACAGCCAGGCTGTCCTCCAACACCTCCGGGGATGGGAACTCCACCACTGCCCAGGGCAGTCCAGTCCAGGCTCTGATCACCCTTTCCAGGACGAAGGGCTTCCTAACATCCAACCTAACCCTCCCCTGGTGCAGCTTCAGGCCCTGCCCTCTTGCACTGGCTGCCTGGGAGAAGAGCCTGACTCCCACCTGAGAACAACCTCTCTTCAAAGAGTTGTAGAGAGGGAGAAGGTCCCCCCTGAGTCTCCCCTTCTCCAGGCTAAACACTCCCAGCTCCCTCAGCCTCATCTCTTCAGACTTTCCCTCCAGTCCCTTCCCCAGCCTCGTTGCTCCTCTGAACCTGCTCCAGCCCTTCAATCTCTTTCTTGAAGTAAGGGGCTCAGAACTGCCCCCAGTGCTCAAGGAGAAGCCTCCTCTGTGCCCAGTTCAGAGGGAGAATGACATCCCTAGTTCTGCTGGCCACACTATTGCTGATCCAAGCCAAGATGCCATTGGCCTTTTGTGCCACCTGGGCACCCTGTTGGCTCCTGTTCAGCCAGTTGTCACCCACTACTGCCAGGTCCCTCACTACCAGCCTGCTCTCAACCCACTCATCTCCCAGTCTGTATATGTTTTGAAAAACACCAATCTCCTCACGGCAGTATCTTCACCTCCTTACAAGCACTTGAAGTGCCCGGGCACAGATTTGTGGCAGCGTGCAGGACGTACACAAGGCAGACAGGGCAGCAGACTGCACACAGCTCTCAGAGATCTGGCTGCACCTTTGAACTGTCACTATTCTTTCTTCTTCTGAAGGATGACCCAGCCAGTGGCAGAGAAGAAGACAGCCCTACAATTTGCAGAGGAGCTACCACGTTGCTGTTGAGGGTAGAGGAAAGCATTTCTTTTTGCATTAGCTGTTGTGGATATGACCAGTTTTTGACACAACATCTGACAGCTCTGGAATCAATCACCTACAGTAGAGGCAGACACCTGGGTTAGGCATTGAAAAGACAAGTTTCTGTCCTGAAAAAAATATTTACGAAGTTAAGAGCATAAATTTTAAATTGTGTTTTAATTAAATTGAGGGAAAATATGCAAAATCAAAGTGCAGGGAAAACTGCTCACACCAAGAAATTTTGTCAGAAGAGACCTGTAAGGTGGAAAAAGAGCCTGATTTTATTCAAAATAGATCTTCTTTAGCAGACAAATGTGCTTAAGGATAAATTGTCTGTGCAGCCTTTCAGTCAAACCACATGAGCCTGGCTGCACCAAGCCTCTTCTGTTCACAAGGGCTCTGGCAGCCTCGGGGTAGAAAATGCGATGGGAAGTTGAAGAGCTACAGTTTTCCCTTGAGATCCCACAAGCAATCCCATGGCTGAGATGGAATTCATAGTGATTGCAGGAGCTAGAAGCCAACAGAAGGTGTAGACTGTGCTGCCATTCAGACAGACAAGGAAGAAAGCTCAGTGCCATGGTCTAGCTGATGTGGTGATGTTTGGTCATGGGCTGGACTTGATGGCTCAGAAGTCTTTTCCAGCCTCAGTGATTCCATGATTCTGTGAAAAGAATGATTAGCCATGAACGCGCTCAGTTGTGCCTCTGTGCTTGCTGGCTTTGCTGGCTGGGGGGCTCTTGGAGCTTGGGAGCTGTGTTGTCTCTAGTTTTGAATGCATTTGAAGAAGGGAGATTGAGGTTGGACACAAGGAACAAATTCTTTGCTGTGAGGGTGGTGAGATGCTGGAACAGGCTGCCCAAGGCTGCGCCATCCCTGGCAGTGTTGAAGGCCAGGTTGGCTGGGGCCCTGAGTGAAGGTGTCCCTTGTTGGCTGGGGCTCAAGTGAAGGTGTCCCTGGCTGTGCAGGGGGGTTGTAACTGGATGATCTTTAAGATCCCTTCTAACCATGGCCAATCTATGATTCTATGATGCACGAAAGCCTGTCACCCCAGTTGGTACCAGTGGAGGCATCAAAAACCCCAGCAGAAAACCAGAGCTGGGCTTGCAGTGTCCTGAGCAAGCTGCTGAAAACTGCTTTCAGTTTCTAACCCTGTAAGCCCTAGCTGCTGATTCTCAAAGACTGCAATGCCCTTACTACTACTCTCTCTGCCTTCAAGGTGCTCAGGTTCACCTCCAAAACACCTCACCTCCCCTGCACCCATCCCCAGCCCTCAGAACTGATTCAAATGACTTGTCAGCGTGGATCTGTAAATTCCCATTACTTCCCCTCCCTCAAAACCTGTGTTTTTTGGATGTAGTGACAGGCACCGTCCTCTGGCAAATCTCGACAAGGATCTCTTATGAAAATGAGTGTAATTTGCCCTCAGTGCTTTGGACTTTTCATGGTAGCCCGCTAGCCCTGCGACGCAGAGTGCCTTGCATGTATTTACCAGGCAAACTTCAATATTTGCATCTTCAAGGGCATATTTCAAGCAAGAACATTGGAGCACGAGGCCGGGCCATGGGGATTTTCATGGAGTAACTGTAGTGGCAGCAGCAGACAGCCAGATGTCTCCATGCACATGGAGCTCGCCAACATGTTTTTAATTTAACTGCTGGTTCTGATCACCTCTTCAAGAGCCAAGTGCAGACTGGAAGGCTGGTTTTCACTTACGGGAGATAGAAGCAAAGGGAAATTATTCAAACTCGATTGAAGATTGAAACTGTGCCAGGCTCTTTCAGTTCTGTCCAGTGATAGGACAAGGGGCCATGGGTGCAAGTTGGAGAGAGGAGGTTCCACATAAACATAAGGAAAAGGTGACAGAGCACTGGAACAGCCTTCTGAGAGAGATTGTGGAGTCTCCTGGTCTGAAGACAGTCAAAACCCACTTGGATGTAGCCCTTTGTGACCTGCCCTTGGTGATCCTGCTTTGGCAGGTAGGTTGCACTAGATGATCTCTAGAGGTCTCTTCCAACCCTAACATGATGTGATTCTGTGTGTCGTATAAGTCTTAGCATGTTTCCATCAAACAAAGCCAAACCCACACACCAAGAAGTTAAATAACACTTACTGAAATAGAAAAACAAATGATAAAGCCCCACATGTGTGGGTTCTGGAAAGTACATTGTCCAGCCCAGGGTTCAGAAGGTTTGTGCACCCTGATTTAAGAACAGCCCCAAATGAAGGTATCATAGATCTATTTTGATGAATTTTATCAGCACCCTGAGAAAGCACTGCATGGCTAAACAGGGAGTTTTCCAGCTTGTGCTGCAGAGTGGGAAGCGAGATGCTTCTTGGCACTGTGGTAGCTCCAGTCACAGCTGGAGTTTTCTTTGAGGACAAGATCACAAGCCTAGCTGTAATGGAAACTATTAGGCATACAGTCAGTGGCTCACCTGACATTTCATGTTTTACCAGAGTTCCCTGTCCTCCTTCATCCTCACTTGCTGCTCCCTCTGGTGCCACACTTTGGTTCTTTGCACTCAGATCCCTTCCTGTTTGGAAGGTTCCCCACTGCCTCTCACCATGGGAAAAGCTGAGCCTGCAAGTGTTCTCCCCAGGAGCTGTAGCCCAGCCAGTCATGCTTTCAGAGGAGGCCTTGTCACTGAGAAAGGGCAGTCAAAGCAGTGTGGAGATGGGCTGATTCAAGGCATTGCCAGGCATTTTTCCCAGAGGAGCCCTGCCATGATATCCTAACATCGCCCGACTGCCTTCTCCTAAAGAAAGTAAACCCCGAGGCAAGGCAAACCCCTGTAGTCTGCAGCGATGCTTCATTAAATTGGTGGTTTTAAATCCTAAGCTAGGTCAGTACCCTCCTACAGCTGTGTATAAACATATATTCCTTCTCTGCTCAAAACGAGTGTTTCTGTGCATGTTTGGTGGAGGACTAAGAAGATGACTCCAAGGAGAGGCAGGGAAATGTGGTGAGACAGCAAAAGAGGGCTCAGAGACAAATGCCAGGGCCGTGGGAGGCACAGCTATGATGGAGGGCTTGAGGGCAGATTTTCTGTAGAATCTCAGCCTGTTCTAGCTATCTTCAAGAAGCAACAACTTTCTGTTGTCAGTACATGAACATGTAGTTGGTAATGGGTTCCTTATCTTTGAACTGTGGGTTGGCTCCGTGTTCCATTGCTGCTTCTATCTTCTACTTTTTATAAGTAAAGCCAAATTCAATTAAGAAATGAAACTAATCCAGTCCTGCAAGTAGTTTTAAAATATTCCTGTTGCAAATGTTTCCTCTAAATCTTAATCCTTCCCACAGGAAAGAAATAGTTCAGCAAGTAGCAAGGTTTCTGTGTTTTCACCTGCCAGACTATTTATGTTGAATAAACCTAATTACCCCTGCTCTCCCACAAAGAGAAGTTGGCTGGTTCCAGATAATCTCCTGCCACCAAATCATTTGGCATGAGCTTTAAGTTTTATTAAAGATGACTGTCAGAGAGATCACATTCAAGGTTTTAATCCAAATTTCCAGAAGTCATAGAGGAAGGAACTTCTTCCCAATGAGGGATTGTGGAGTCTGCTTCTCTGGAGACATTTAAAACCCTCCTCGATATGTTCCTGTGTGACTTGGTCTAGGGGATCCTGCTGTGGCAGGGGGATTGGACTAGATGATCTTTCAAGGTCCCTTCCAATCCCTAATGTTCTGTGATTCTGTGAATGAGTGGCAGCTTAGCACCTATGTTTTTGCTGAATGTTGAAAAGTAACTATCTCTAAATTGCCAGATAAATCAGTTCTATTGACATCTTACGTCAGGACTCTGGAGTCCACAACCGCTGAGGGACATTTGGAGACAGAAGGATCTTACCTTGTGGAAATATGTTCTTTCAGCTGCCGAATGCTGGCTACATTTATCAGTAGGTATTGGGCTTCATTCACAAGAGAGAGAGAGATGCCAGCAGCAGATGCCAGACCTAAAAAAGTCAATCAAAAATTCTGCAATTATTTTTACAAATCAGAAAGATGATATTGGCAATTTCATAATTTTTCCTTTGCCCTCTGATTGATTCTCATTAAAAAATTACTCAATCGCCTCCAGACACCAAGGAAACATTCACAGAATCCCCTCCATCCTGTACACGGTAATGAAGCAATGCACTGAGAAACCAAGATAGAGCTGAGATTTTACCCAGATTGTAAAGCAATTTCCCATCAAATCTATGGATTTGTGAAGCCTTTTCAGTTAGATTGCTTTGCTAATGATAATCATAGAATCACAGAACATTAGGGTTTGGAAGGGACCTCGAAAAATCATCTAGGCCAATCCCCCTGCCACAGTAGGATCACCTAGACCAAGTTGCACAGGAACATATCCAGGCAAGTTTTAAATACCTCCAGAGAAGGAGACTCCACAACTTCCCTGACTGTGAAGAAGTTCCTTCTCATATCAATGTGGAACCTTCTATGTGTCCAAGAATAACTTATTTGGTTACAGAATTCTCATGACAATTTGTCAAAATCATCATTGAGTTTCCAGACAAAATCAGGGTCATGATGACAAAAGCCACTTCCTTCCAGAGTGGTGTTTCTGTCCATCTTCACAAAATGTAAGAAGCAGAAGGCAGCATCACAGAATCCCAGAATGATTGAGGCTGGAAAAGCCCTCTGAGCTCATCCAGCCCAGCCCAGGACCTAACAGCACAGTGGCCACACCAGGGCACTAAGGGCCACAGCCAGGCTGTCCTCCAACACCTCCAGGGATGGAGACTCCACCAGTGCCCTGGGCAGTCCAGTCCAGGCTCTGATCACCCTTTTCAGGAGGAAGGGCTTCCTAACATCCAACCTAACCCTCTCCTGGCAGCTCAAGACCCTGCCCTCTTGTCCTGGCACTGGCTGCTTGGGAGAAGAGCCTGACCTCTACCTGACTACAACCTCTCTTCAGGGAGTTGTAGAAAGGGAAAAGGTCCCCCCTGAGTCTCCTCTTCTCCAGGCTAAACACTCCCAGCTCCCTCAGCCTCATCTCTTCAGACTTTCCCTCCAGTCCCTTCCCCAGCCTCGTTGCTCCTCTGAATCTGCTCCAGCCCTTCAATCTCTTTCTTGAAGTGAGGGGCCCAGAACTGCCCCCAGTGCTCAAGGGGAGGCCTCCCCAGTGCCCAGTACAGGGGGAGAATTATGTCTCTAGTCCTGCTGGCCACACTATTGCTGATCCAAGCCAAGATGCCATTGGCCTTTTGTGCCAGCTGGGCACCCTGTTGGCTCCTGTTCAGCTGGTTGTTACCCAGCACTGCCAGGTCCCTCTGCCAGGCTGCTCTCCAGCCACTTATCCCCCAGTCTGTAGCTGCAGGGGATTATTGGGCCAAAGCGTTGGAGCACTTGGCCCTGTTAAACCACCTCATACAGTTCAGGTACCAGTGTGCCATTTGAGACCTACTAAGTCGATCAGGTAAGAATGTTCCGTCCTCTGCCAGGGTAGTTATTCACTCAGCACGAAGTCCATGATGCTGGTGTTTACAAAGTGACAGATCACAAATACCTTCAGGACTGACAACATACCCTTTGTGTGTTTCTGATGTGACTTGTTATTCACGTCTGAGCTTTGTCTTATCAAGCGACACGGACGACCGAGACACGCAGAGAACCAAGTGGCAATCCTTTCTCCACAGTCGTAAGTTTTTACCCTATTATGAGAAAAGACAGGCTGCTCAAACTTTAATTGCCCAAACATTAATTTGCAAAACACTGTGAAGATGTTTGGTCTGCTTCTTTCAACACAAAACATGGAGACTGTAGTGTCTGATGAGAAGCTCTGCATCATTTTATCTCCCCACTTACACAGCTTTACTCTTAGGAACAGTAGCTGGAGAGTTAACTTGACCCAGCTAAGAATGTAGTAGACAAGAGAAAACAGAACAAAGGCTCTCCAAACCATTAGGGATTGGAAGGGACCTCGAAACATCAACTAGTCCAATCCCCCGACACAGCAGGATCCCCTAGACCAAATCACACAGGAATACATCCAGGTGGGTCTTAAATGTCTCCAGTGAAGAAGACTCCCCAACTCCCCGGGCAGGCCCTTCCAGTGCTCCGTCACCCTCACTGGGAAGAAGTTCCTTCTCATATTTATGTGGAACCTCCTCTGTTCCAGCTTACAACCACTGTCCCTTGTCCTATCACTAGATGACATTGAGAAGAGCCTGGCTCCATCCTCCTGACACCCACCCCTCACATATTTATAGACATTAATGAGGTCACCCCTCAGTCTCCTTTTCTCCAAGCTAAAGAGACCAGCTCCCTCAGCCTCTCCTCATAAGGGAGGTGCTCCGCTTCCTTCACCATCCTCGTTGATCTACACTGGACTCCCTCCAGCAGCTCTGTGTCCTCCTTGAACTGAGGGGCCCAGAATTGGACACAATGCTCCAGGTGTGGTCTCAACATGTACTATGGAAACGAGATAACATAAGTAAGGAGGTTAGACAGCGAAACTGCTTGGTAGAGAATTGTTTCTAGTAATATACTAACCACAAATGACATAGTGGATAGTCACACCTGTAAGCAAGAAGGGTATAAAAGCAGAGCATGGTTTACATCTTCTCTAGAGTCTGTGATCCATGTACTGCAAGATAACAAGTTTTTTACAGGAAAATGTCCTGTGGAATAAAGGACTTTTATGCTCAAGACAGAGAATCGCAGGATCACAGAACATTATGGATTGGAAGTGACCTCGAAAGATCATCTAGTGCAATCCCCCTGCCAGAGCAGGACCACCTAGACCAAGTCGTATAGGAACATATCCTGACTCTGAAGAACACCAAGTGGTAGCCCATATTACATACAACACAGTACTGTGAAACACTTGTTCTCTGGTCTGTGCTTCTTCCTAAAAGAAGACGAATCTGAGCTGAATTTAAGATGACCCCACTGTGCCACACTCTATGTCATTTTTAATCATCCCTTTAGGTACAATGATGTTAATTCCCTAATTTAATTCATGTTACTACAGACATTTGATATCCGAACACTAGCAGAGTCCAGGTGCGTCTCTCTCTATAGATGATTGCCATTCCTAATACATTGCCTGGTGGGTTATGCAAGGCTGCCAATGGATCTGCTTGCTTTACCTGGATGAAATGTCTCCTGGAAGGGTGCTGAGATGACCTCTTTCATTTGAGGAAGGGCACAGATCAGACCACTGGGAAGCAATCCTATTTGCTCAGCTGAGTAATCCTAGTGTTAATCTCTTAAGTATTAGGCATCTGGGCTACTAAGTTGGGGAAGAGTGGCTGGAGAGTGGCCTGGCAGTATTGGGTGACAACCGGCTGAACAGGAGCCTGCAGAGTGCCCAGGTAGCTCAGAAGGCCAATGGCATGCTGGCTTGGATCAGCAGGACTAGGGATGTCATTCTCCCCCTCGACTGGACATTGAGGAGATCTCCCATTGAGTACTGGGGGCAGTGCTGGGCCACTCAGTTCAAGAAAGAGATTTTGGGGGGTTGGAGTAGGTCCAGAGGAGCAATGAGGCTGGGGAAGGGATGGAGGGAAACTCCCTGAAGGGAGGTTGCAGTCAGGTGGAGTCAGGCTTCTTCTCCCAGGCAACTAGCACCAAGGACAAGAGGGCCCGTACTGAAGCTGCCAGGGGAGGGTTAGGAAGCCCTTCCTCCCGTGAAAGGGTGATCAGAGCCTGGACTGGACTGCCCAGGGCAGTGGTGGAGTCCCTATCCCTGGAGGTGTTGAAGAACAGCCTGGCTGTGACCCTTAGTGCCCTGGTGTGGCCACAGTAGTGATGTTAGGTCCTGGGCTGGGCTGGATGAGCTCAGATGGCTTTTCCAGTCTCGATCATTCTGGGATTCTGCAATTCTCTAATGCTGTGAGTTAAGTTGGTTGTCTGGATTCTCCTCACATATAATGAAAAGAGGTAAGTGGTTTCCATCTTACTGGACATCAGGGTGGGATGACTCACTCTGGGAATCTGGCAATGGCATGGCACAAGCAGGTGAGAGGAATGCAAATTCTGAATCCAATCTGGGCAGGATTTTTGTGGAAAAGAAGGTGAAGTAGCAGTGGTCCTATGCTCTTCTGGTCCTACACAGTCAGAGATGCTGATCAGCCCAGAAACCACCTGTCCTGTGACAGAATTAAACACCTCACAGCAAAATATGCTAAGCTCTAGGACTGAGAGAGCCATTAGCTTGGCTTTGTAAAATGCTTTGGAGGTTCAACCAGGTTACCCAGGTAGAAAGACAAGTGAAATCAAGTCCCTCTCTCCACTCTGAGACTGGACAGATGCCAACCACAGCTGCACCAAGCCAGTGCTATCCTAGAACTGAAACCCTGGGACCCTCAGGTGTAGGCATTGTGGCAAGGAAGAGGCCAAGAGATGAGTCTTCACTGGAGACTTTGTAATCTGGGCGGAGTGGCTCTAGTGTTCCTGTTGGTGACTGTGTTAGGGAGGAGGCATGAATCTTCCATGATAACAGCACAGGTGAAACAAATTCCCCAAGTACTTTTCCCACCCAAACAGAGGTGCTAAGGATATTTAAATTCTCTCCCAAGACAGTTCCTCTAGCAGGCTGCTGGTGCTTAATGCTATACAAATCAGGAACAAAATGTTGCCTTTCATTTTGTTTGCTCTCTCCTTTGAGTTGCAGTGGCTGGATCAGAGACACACAGCATCCTCAGTATTTCACCTGACACCACTGTGCAGTGCTGGCATTCTGAGAATCCTGTGTTTTCAGGAATTGTCACACCACTTTCTGAGAAAGTACCATAATCTCCTCAAGGGCTTGTTCAAAGTCCTGTTGCAGCTCAATTCTAATTTCCCACTGATGTTCATTTTTGAGGAGTATGGCTTTACATCTGTCAGCATCACAGTTCACTTGCATGTCAAGCAGTTTATAAAAGGAGGGCCTAGTCCTCTCAGATTTTACTTGCTAGTTGCCTTGAGTTCCCCATTCATCCTCCTATTATGTAATTTAGCTTCAGGGTATTACAGCTGGTCCCTCTAGCTAGGTAATTTATAGAACGATAAACAAGGACGGCTGAAGTCTAAATAGACTCCCAAGGGAGCCAATACACATATTTATACACATATTTATGCACAGCAGGCTCAGCTCACCTTCCTTTAACTACACCTCTGTCATCTTCTACCACCAATATCCTTCCCCGGGCATTGTCACCTGTCAGAGGAGGCTGCATGCCTGCCCATTTCAGTAGAAAACTAATCTTAAACTTCAGGGTCTTCTACAGCATCAGTAATCTTAACACCACTAGCTTCTACTTGCAGCTTTTCCTTGTCAGATACAATACTAGAGAGCCATGTCCCCACAATGTGAGCAGCAGGAGCTGATCACAGAATCACAGAACATTAGGGATTGGAAGGGACCTCAAAAGATCATCTAGTCCAATGCCCCTGCCACAGCAGGACCACCTAGACCAAGTTGCACAGGAACATGGCCAGGAGGGTTTTAAACGTCTCCAGAGAAGGAGACTCCACAAACCCCCCGGGCAGCCCCTTCCAGTGCTCTGTCACCTTCACTAGGAAGAAGTTCCTTCTCATATTGATGTGGAACCTCCTATGTCCCAGCTCACACCCATTGCCCCTTGTCCTATCATCAGATGACACTGAGAAGAGCCTGGCTCCATCTTCCTGACATGCACCCTTCACATACTTATCACCATTAATGAGGTCACCCCTCAGCTCCTGCTGAGGTGAAGGCTGACCCTGATGAATTGCTTCACAAGGGAAACTTGGGTTCTTTAAACTTTAGTGACTGCTTTGAAATTAAACTTCTTCATGTGGTTGATCATATGCTCTGCTCAGCTATCTCAGTGCAAATACAAGACAAATACTTAAGACAACTGGATGAAATCAGAAGAGTAAGTGGAAAATGCCTTCAGTAGGGTTTTCTTTTGAATACATGCCTGTGAGACACTGAGTAGCAACAAGTGAGATGGCTCAAACAATTGTAAGCAGACAGGAGGTAACTGGTGAGCAGTATCATGAGGGATGCTGCACCTGCCAAAGGACTCTGCTTGAGAGATGAGATTGTGGTGAACTTTTGTTCTGTCAAGGACTCACTTGTCTATGTTTCACTGCTCGGGGAAGGAAGAAAAACACCTCTGGCAGCAGGGCTAAAAGGAGGGATTCAAACGGTGCAAGATGACCATCAGCTCCTCCCCAGCCTGCAGCCAGGACAAGAGACTGACCAAAGGACTGCTGGAGACACTAAAATCTGCAAAGAGGGACTGATCAGCTGTCACCTCCCCAACTACCCACAAAGCCGACTGTGCTTAGAAACCAACTGAGAAGGCAGTCAGAGAAACCCAGGAATTTTCCAGAGATCTGTGTAGCCAAGGAGCTCTGGGAGGGGAGGTCAGAGCCTGGCATAAGCCCACTGGCCTGGAGTGGTGATCCTGATTTCTTAACTATCGTTAACTTTTTCCCTTTTCTCTCGTCTCCTCTGGAGTTAGGCATCTAGTAACTTGAGTGCCTTCTGTGCTCTCTGGGTTTGGCATTGGGTACTTTTAGCGATTTCTGTGCCTTCTGAGTTTGGAATCTGAGCATCTCAGTAAAGTTTGACTTTTATGCAGACCTATGGTGTGAATCTCCTTAATTCAACCCCAGGTGAACCCATGAACCTGAGTCACTCCTTTCTCTGATTGATCAGGAAGTGACAAAGCCTTTCAGTGAAACGTTTGGTCCCACTGCTCACCTCAGTGTGGTGGTTTGGAGCCAGGTGCCCATCAAAGCTGCTCTACCACTGCTCCTTCTTAGATGGACATGGGAGAGAAAAAGTAATGAAGGGCTAGTGAGTAAAGACAAGAGTTTAATAAAGCAGAAGGAAAAGCCGAGTGCAGAAGCAAAGACAAACAATACAGATTATTGTCTGCTTCCCAATAGCAGAAGGTCTTTAGCCACCATTCTAGGCAGCGGGGCCCTGATACACATAGAGGTTGCTCCAGAGGACAAAATGCCACCAGCAAATGCCCCTCACTTGCTTCTTTCCTCCTCAATTTTATATCTGGGCTGACGATGTATGGACAGTCTGGGTTAGCTGGCCCGGCCCATATTTCAGCCCCCTCTCAGCTATGGGGAGAAGGTTAGGAAAGAAAAAAACAACTCAGCCTTGGTGCTGTGTGAGCCCTGCTGAGCAGCAGCCAAAACACTAGTGGGCTATCAACAGCCCTGCAGCTACCACCACACACACACAGCACCTGAGCAATATTCTGGGGAGGGAGGATCAACTCCATTACAGCTAAATTCAGTAGTCAGTCACTCTGCAAAAAAGACTTCACACCACAATTTTTTGGGGCCTGGAAGCTCCCCTGCTCAAAGATTGGAACCTGACATCAAGTGCTGCTGGATGTCTGAGCAGTTCTGGAGCCTCACAAACGTTGTCTGTCACTCACTCTGCCTTACCACCTGACTTGTTTATTTGCTAAATGCAGCTCAGTCTGTGCAGTCTGCCTTGCATCTCCTCTTCGTCAGTCCATCCTTCTCTTCCTAAACTGTTTCCCATGAAAATGTCCTAGTTGAGACGCTAAAAATGACAGAGTCAGTGACATGAAAGACAAGCTACAGCAAATCATATGGCAGCCAGTAACATGAACACAGACAGAAAGACAACTCGAGCTACTTTAGAGCCTGTAATAGATGGGCTGACCAAGGGGAGGCTCAGGATGAGACAACACTTAGGGAAGTGGGACAGATGGTTCAAACAAATGACTTTCGGGTGAATTCCACTACCTGAGGAAAACATGCTTCTGAGAAAAAGATCCTTCTTATTATCATCTGAAGGGTTAGTAGCAAAGATCATTCCCTGCATGGCTCCATTGGGAGAGTGTTCCCCTCAGAGAAGTCAATGCAGAGGGTTACACAGGGTTACTTAGTACTCCTTGGTTAAAAAAAGGTGTCAATCTATCACTTCTTTGAAGCCCAAGACAAGAGCATTCCAACAGGAAGGAAGTCAAGGAAGGGAGTCAGAAGAGCTGTGTGGTTAAACAGGGAGCTGCTGGGCAAACTGAAGAGGAAGAAGAAAGTCATGGAAGGAGGGGATGGCCACTTGGCGTGATTATAAGGCTCTGGTGAGAGAATGTAGGGATGCAACTAGAAAGACCAAGGCCTCCTTGGAATTAAACCTTGAAAGAGAGGTCAAGGGCAACAAAAGGGGCTTCTTCAAATACGTTGCAGGTAAATCTAAACCTAGCGGCAATGTAGACCCCCTGCTGAAGGAGTTGGGTGCCCTGGAGACAGAGGATCCAGACAAAGCAGAGACACTCAACACCTTCTGTGCCTCTGTCTATACTTCTGAGAGCTGTCCTGATATCAAACGCCAGACTGCTGAGGCTCCAGAGGAAGTGAAGACAAGAGAGGAGCTTGTCTTGATTGATGAGGGCTGGGTTAGGGATAAGTTGAGCAAACTGGATGTACACAAATCCATGGGCCCAGAAGGGATGCACCCGCACGTACTAAGGGAGACGGCGGACATCATTGCTAAGCCACTCTCCATCATCTTTGCTAAATCATGGAGATCAGGGTGATTAGACCCTGGAATGGACTGTCCAGGGTAGTGGTGGAGTCCTCATCCCTGAAGGCGTTGAAGGACAGCCTAGCTGTGGCCCTTAGTGCCCTGGTGTGGCCGCAGTGGTGCTGTTAGGTCCTGGGCTGGGCTGGATGAGCTTAGAGGACTTTGCCAGCCTCAGTCATTCTGGGATTCTGCGTAAATATTGAAAGCTATTTACAACATCAGTGGGTTCTAGCTGTTCTGATGCCTTATGGCATGAAATGGGCAAAGTTGCCAAGCATCATTACTGTCAAAGGAAGGCAGTGAATTCTAGAGTCCTGCTCAGCCCCCTAGTTGGAATGGGGGTTGGCTTTTCTCATTCTTGCAGCAAGACATAGATCCCTTTATTCCAGTGAGTTCAAACTCATCACAGTCTCTTGTACTTTTCTTCTTCTTTTTACTTTTTTGTGTTTTCCACCAGAGATCACAGAATCACAGAAGACTAGGGACTGGAAGGGGCCTTGAAAGACCATCTAGTTCAATACCTCTGCCAGAGTGATGCTGAAATTATCTATCTAATTCTGTTTTATCAGGGTCTACTAAATCATTCATCACTTTCCACTCTCTCCATTCTTTGTTTTCAAGACTTCCAATCACATCTTGAGTGCCACTGCAGTTATTTTCAGCTCCAGCTCCTCTCTGTTGTCACTCACCTGTGTGAACAGACTTTACTCTCACTGATCACAGTTTCTTTCCCAGTGTTTTCTTCTAGTGATACAGATATTGGGTCCATGCCTAGATGGATAGAGAGCAAATTGTGTTAAAACCAAAGCATTTCTGCAGAAACATTTTCAGTACAGAAGTTCTTATGTTTGCACCTATTTGCAGTCACAGCAGCTCTCAAGTAAGTCAGAGAAACCCTTCCTTTTCCACTAGACTGATATTCTCTGCCTGCAGGTGGCTCCAAATGACAGTGCAAGCAGCCCAGGCTGCAGACGTCCTTGGTACCCATCGCTACGGAACACACCATTTCTGCTTTGAGGCACTTCATTCTCTGGGTATCTCAGGCAATGGAACTGGCACAGAATTACTGCCTCGGCCATGGTTTATGCTTTGTGCTCCCTCTAGCAAATCAGGAGATGAGGTTAATCACTGTTGGGTTGGGTGTTTTTGCAGTGGTGGGAGGAAATGAACAGAAAGATGTGGAGAGGAAAAAACAGGCAGAGATTGTTCAAGGAAAGAAACATTCTGTGTCATAAAACTAGAATAATTTTAAGATAAAAATGTGTGGAAGGCACTGCTGAGAGATTTATTACCATCTGTCATCACTAAATTTAAAGCAGATGAGGAATCCCTGGTAATGATCTGTGTTAACAGTTTCTTCCATAGTTTTCTCAAACAGAATGAGCCAAATAGATGGAAAGGCTATTTTGTCTTAGTGGAATGCTAAGAAAAGTTGTACCATCTCCCTTTCTCTTAATTGAAAGCAATAATCTGAAACAGCAAACAAAGAGTTTTACTGTGTGGCTGCAACAGGTCCAACTCTTCCCATCATGCTGCAACAGAAACCAAACAGAAACATGGGGTAAAGACTTTACCCCATGTTTCTATCAGCATCTTTTTATTTCACTCATTACTTCCTGTTCATATAATCACAGCACACATAAAAATTAAGCTGTACCAGTTCTGTGGCACCACAGAATCACAGAACACTAGGGACCAGAAGGGACCTTGAAAGATCATCTAGTTCAATCCCCCTGCCACAGCAGGATCACCTAGACCAAAGGGTGAAATCAAACTGTTTGATTCTTTCCTGAAGACTAATGAAACGTAGCTCAGATTCACTATATCCCAGCTGTCAGCTCTGTTTTACTTGAGTCTGCAATACAGAAAGACTTCTGTTCCTTTTTTAACTAATGGTGTTACTGTACTGCACAAGTGAGGAACAGAGGAGGAACAGCAAGGTTCACTCAGGAAAATAAACACTCTAATAATGAAATTTAATAAAAGCACTGAACTTGCTTGCCACAATGTGAAACACAAGCAAATGTTATAATGCTACAAACCATTAAACTTCTGGAAATAAAAGGTTTGAGATGTTTCATCCTGTATACATCCTTAGCTGTTTTCTTCTCAGTGTCATCTAATGATAAGACAAGGGCCAGTGGGTGTCAGCAGGAACATAGGAGGTTCCACATCAATATGAGAAGGAACTTCTTCATGGTGAGAGTGACAGAGCACTGGAAGGGGCTGCCCAGTGGGGTCGTGGAGTTTCCTTCTCTGGAGACATTTAAAACCCTCCTGGATATGTTCCTGTGTGACTTGGTCTAGGTGGTTCTGCTGTGTCAGGGAGATCGGACTAGATGATTTTTGTTTGAGGTCCCTTCTAATCCCTAATACTCTGTGATTCTATGATTCCGTGATTCTGTTTTATAGCCTCAAACAAATTTCTAAGCCAGGCATGCTCAAACCATTTCCTAAAATAGAATCCCAGTGCTTTAAAAAGTCCTGCTTTTATCCAGCAGCAAGTGCACCCCATCTTTACTGAACAGTATCCGTTTTACAGTCATGTTTAGGTCAGTTAAACATTGTTAATTACCATTTTATTCTATCTTAAGGCAAGAAAATAAAGTGGGCTATTGGCAGTTACTAAAATGTAAAAGCTGTCATTCTCCATGGTCCTTTGCTTGATAATAAAATCCACAGATGTGCTCACAGTATTAATATAAAAAATATTCTTGTCTTTACAGTTCCTATTTTCATTCAATGCGAAAAAATCGGAGGCCTGCTCCTTCAATAGACTGAAATATAAACTATTCATGTATATTCTTCCATCAGTGTATGCACTTAATTCCCATTATTTTTATTGGCAGTAACGCCTGGCTGGCACAATCAGCACCATAAAGCGTAATTAGCTGCTCCCTTTTGCTAGCAT
This sequence comes from Rhinopomastus cyanomelas, assembly GCA_013400115.1. NCBI lineage: Eukaryota > Metazoa > Chordata > Aves > Bucerotiformes > Rhinopomastidae > Rhinopomastus > Rhinopomastus cyanomelas. The sequence continues at coordinate 66,747 of VXBP01001791.1, read as the reverse complement.
CTTTCTCTTCTAGTGTTTTAAAGGGCCTTCACAACACCCAAAATTCCTCCCTCAGCGCAGTGGCTAATGAACGGCCGCTTGCCAGAGTAATGCTGATTGTTAGCTAAAAAGGAAAGTGAGAAATTAGTCTTCTGCATAAATGTGTTGTCAGCTAAATTCGCTTTGGCTTACTTTTGTGTTGGTCAGGAACGAGCCCTGTGTACTCTGAGCTCCCATGACAACAAGATTGCCCTTGACTCCCACTCAAGTAATACAGCTCCTAGCAATGAAGGACCGTGTTCCTGCCCATCTTTGAGTTGTGGGAGCCTAACCATTATCTGCTTCAGTCGAGATAGGAGACTCTCAGAATCACTGTGGTTGGAAAGGACCCCTGGGAACATCACGTCCAACCATCTACTCTACCTTACAAGTTCACCTCTAAACCAGATCGCTCAACACCTTGCAATAATAAGGTGTCTTATTCCAAGTTACACTGATTTTCTCGCAGTGGGTGGCAGAATGGGAAAGGCCTGTTAACACCCTGGAAAACAACTCTGACAAAATGCAAAAAGGCAGTTCCTCCAAATTCAAGCACAGCCAAGGAGGGACCAAGAACAGGTTCCTCCTATCCCTCTGCTCTCACTCACCCCCTTCCTCGGGGATCCTCCAGGATTCCTCCAGGGGAATACCCAGGGCTCCCCAGGTGCCACACAAGCCAACTCATTTTGCAGGCAAGTCATGGCCATTCAGGCAGTTTTGGCCTTGTCTGGAGCCCCAGTGTGATGTCCTTGCAACCCACGAGGACAGCAGAACCACACAGCCAGGTGAGTCAGAAAGCAGGTCTGCCCTCCTGAGGCTGGAAGTTCTGAGATGGGTTGTTGAAACATGCTACAGGCAGAGGTTAAACAAAGAACATGAAGTGGTGTCAGCGTATGAGACAAGCAACAAGTATTAAAGTCACACTAAATCAAGCTTACAGCTTTATTTTGTTGGACAGAGAAGACAGAGAACATTAAACCATTGAGCTACAACAGCCATAAACAAATTTTCCACTAATGAAAAATTCTAGAGGGAGAGGAAAGCACACGCCGGAAGGGCAACAAAGAACAGGCTCATTATGTTTGAAAAGTGGCCCAGATAAAGTCTCGACCGTAACCTAATAGTGTGACACAAAATGTGCTTTCAGAACAGCACATAATTCAGCTACGTGGGATTTGCCCCAGCGGGCTTTATGCACTTACCACAGGCACCTAATCCAGCCGCACGGTGGCCCTGGGCTCTCTCTGTTAATAGAGACCCCTCCAGAGAGCAAAGCACGCTCTAGACGGACATCACTGCCACAGCTGGCTCTCACAATAAGAAAAGCACAGATGACAGCAGAGAAACTGGTAAAGAAAGCAGAGTGGTTACAGCCTCCTTGCAGAGGAGCTGGAGGAAGGCAGAGACCTGGACTACAGTTGTCACCTGGGAGCTGCTGGGTTTCCCTATTCAGCAGAGCATCGAAGGTGAAGCTCAAAGGTCTTGCCCCCTTGTTTTCATCACAGTTGCCTCCCTCCCTCACTCCTCACCACCAGGAATTTCATCACACTAAGAAGAACAGAGGGATTGCAGGGTAGAGTGAGAGGAGGGGGAGCTGGAGAAAGCAAAACTCCTTTTGGGAAGACACTGCTGGTGCTGAAGAAAGGCAGCTCGGCTGGGAGGTGGCCCCTGTGAGAGACAGAATCTTTGGCAGAGACCTGGAGGTGGCCGTAGTCAGCAGTCTAAGTGCTACAGGTCTGAAATACCATTGGGCACAGACGTAGGGCAGGGAAGGCTCTGAGCTGCACCACAGCCAGCCTGGCTCATCAGAGGGTGTCTGGTCCTCACAGAACTGCTTGCTGCTCCGGCTACGCACGTGGCATTCAGCTCCAGACCCTGTATTAGCAACAAACAATTGCCAGGCTGGCGACGGAACAACAGTGATTAACATGAGGTTTTAAAGGGAAGAATCAACTTTTAAACTGAAATGTTCTGACACGAAATTTCAGTGGGATATATAACGGTGACCCATATGTGGGAAGGGAGATGAAAGAGAAAAGATAGGTTAACATCAACAAACAAATGATGCATTTAGGGTTCAGGTAACAACAGCCACATTGGAACAGACTCTCTACAGACTTCTCTGCTCAGCCTTATCCCACCAGTGTATCCTATCACCAGGGGCAGTCTCCCCCAGCAAATGAGAGCCACTATCTCACTGTCAAAGATAAGAAACCACCATGGGTTGCAAGTACATGGGAGGATTATTTAAAAAAAAGGGTGCAGACTACTTTATGGGCCAAGATTATTGGTGTCTAGTGTCATCCTCCAGCATTCTCCTGGAGAAACTGGCTGCTCATGGCTTGGACAAGAATGTGTCCCACTAGATAAAACACAGGCTGGATGGGCAGGTGCAAAGAGTGGTGGTGAATGGAGTTAAATCCAGCTGGTTCAAAGAGTGCTGGTGAACAGAGTGAAAGCCAGCTGGTGTTCAGTCACTAGCGGTGTTCCCCAGGGCTCAGGAGTGGGGCTTGTGCTCTTTAGTATCTTTATCAATGATCTTGATGAGGGATTGAATGCACCCTCTGCAAGTTGTCAGACAACACCAAGTTGGGAGGGTGTATTGATCTACTTGAGAGCAGAGAGGCTATAGAGCCAGATCTGGTCAGACTGGACTGATGGGCTGAGACCAGTTGTATAAGGTTCCCCAAGGCCAAGTGCTGGGGTCTGCACTCGAATCACAATGACTCTGTGCCATGCTACAGACATGGGGGAAAGTGTCCGGAAAGCTGTCTGGCAGAAAAGGACGTGGGAGTACTGGTGAAGAGCAGCTGAACACGAGACAGCAGTGTGTCCACTTGGCCAGGATGGCAAAGAGCAACCTGGATTGTATTCAAAAGAGTGTGGCCAGCAGGAGTAGGGAGATGATTGCCCCTCTGTACTCAGCACTGGTGAGGCCACACCTCAAGTACTAGGTTCGGTTTTGGCCCATCACTACAAGAAGGTCGCTGAGATGTAGAAGCATATCCAGAGAAGGGCAATGAAGCTGGTGAAGGCTCTGGAGCACAGGTGCTATGAGGAGAGGCTGAGAGAACTGGGCATGTTTAGCATGGAGTAGGGAAGACTCAGGAGACACCTTATCACGCTCTACAAATACCTGGAGGGAAGCTGTAGCAATGGGGTGTCTATTTTCCCAAGTACCAAGTGATAGGTTGAGAAGAAATGACCTCAAGTTGCACCAGGGAAGGTTTAGGTAGGATTAGAAAAGTTTCTTCACCGAAAGGGTTGTCAAGCACTGAAAACAGCTTCCCAGGGAAGTGTTGGAGTCATCATCTCTGAAGCTGTAGATGTGTAGATGTGGTGCTGAGGGGCACTGGGTTAATGGTTGGACTTGATGACCTTAAGAGTCTCTTCCAACCAAAATGATGCATGATTATGTTCTAATCTCTGATTTTACCAAAGCAGGCTGTAAATAAATGCCACTGTGTTTCTGCTAGAGCACACTGGAGATCTGACCAACCATTTTGGAGTGGAAAAGTGATCTACGGACTTGGTCAATCACTTCTGGATGGAATCAGTTCTCATTTTCACAAGAAGGAAAAGTAATTACAGTGAAAAGTCAAAAAATTACATGAAGTAAAACGTAGGATTTAAAGGTGGATGTTACCCTGGCACAAACTATGGTAAGAGGTTGTAAATCTTAGTGTGTTCCCAGACTGTAATTTTTGTCTAGGAAATCTTGTACTGACTCTCTGAAGAACATCAGTACAGATATGGCTCATGGGAGGGCAACAGCAGTGCGATTTCTAGGTCGAATAGAAGGAATAGGATTGCGACTCAGGAAGAACTGGACTGAGAATGGCAGGCGTGCAGGTCTGAGGGGGTCAAAGCTGCATTTGTGTGGGAATAGTTTTTTTGAGCCTAGGTTGGTTTGGGCAAGTCAGAGGTTTAAGAGGGTTAGGAGGGTGCTAAGGGCCAGGGAAAGGATGAGTATAAATGTGATTATGTTTATTGCTCTTCTCTGGGTTTACACCAGATTTTAGAGATTGGAAGTCAAACGTAATTAGGATAGTACAAAGCAGGATCCTTGTCAGTAGATGCTCATGTAGAACAATAATCAAATGATGTCCATGCAGTATCAGTACCAGGCAGCTGCCTCGAATCCAAAGTGGTGGTTTCATATAACGTGGAATTGGATTAGTTGTAGGAGGCAGACTAGACTCCAATGATTATGTGGAGTCCATGGAATCCTGTGACAATTAAGATGGTTGAGCCACATACACTGTCAGTCATTGAGAATGGGGATTCATAGTACTCTGTGCCTTGTAGGACCAATGGTACTACAACCTACTAATGGGTATGTACTCATTTGAACAATGTGGGACTAGGAAGAAAAAAAGTAAGAACGTAGCTAGAAGAGCAGAATGAAGTACTAGAAAGGCACAATACAGCTGGACATCTGAAATTGTGAAGGACAGATGAAAAAGCTTTAGATGAGACTTCACATTTTGTCTGCAAGTCAGACGTAGTGGCAGAAAAGAGGGGGAAAGGAACGCCTAGTCCTGAAGCACTTCGAAAGCTGTGAGAGAAGGCTGTCTGTGCAGCTGTACAAGCAAAATCCGAGGTCCAAAGTGCTCCACACAGAATTTACACAAATTAAAAACCCCTTTTCAAAGAAAGGTTCCAGAAGGAGCAGGGTTTTTGCTAAGAAGTCAGTCTGGGATCCCTAAGAAGAGATTAGATTACGTTTGGGATCTGAAACACACTCAAAAAAGCACAGAAGATTCGTGGAAATACCCACATGTATGTTTGACAAACCTATTGCAGACAAAAGACATCAACTGGTCAGACTTAATTTTATGGAAATGGCTTGGACAGCTGCGGAAGAGAACTGCAAATGTACAAGCAGAGAAGAGACTGTAGTTACAGATCTACTCATATGGCTTCCTAATAAAGGGTGGGAAACCTGAATGTAAGTCCCTTTGTGCTGCTCCTGCTGCTGGAAATGTGGGCACATACATTATTAATGGCTGAGACATGCAGTAAATGTTAGACCCCAGGGAAATGGGGAACGCTGTCCAGACACAGGCACACTTGGTACTAACGACTTTTGTGCAATACAAACCTGTTCCAGCATTCGGTGCCAACAGCACTGTGAGCAAGATAAATAATTTGCACCCACAACAGCACAAGGCTTTCTGTAACACTTTCCAGAAGTACTTCTTTTCCTCTTTTTGCCTCTCAATAGAGAATAAAAGGGGGTTTAATGATTCCAGAGAAGACCAAACATGAAATATATTCTTACTAGTGCAAGTATTTAAATGAGCTAAATAATGGCTGCTCCTTATTTAATTAATATTAATTTCCAATAAAAATTCTACCCCTCTAATACCACAGCTTGAAGAAGTATTACTATGATGAAGGGAGTAGAACACCTCCTTTATGAGGAAAGGCTGAGGGAGCTGGGTCTCCTTAGCTTGGAGAAAAGGAGAATGAAGGGTGACCTCATTAATGTTTATAAATACATGAAGGGTGGGTGTTAGGAGGATGCAGCTAGACTCTGCTCAGTGTCAGGACAATGGGTGTGAGTTAGAGCACAGGAGGTTCCACATCAGTATGAATCATAGAATCATTAGGGATTGGAAGGGACCTCGAAAGACCATCCAGTTCAATGCAGGATCAGTTCACAGCAAGATCACCTAGACCAAGTTGCACAGGAACATGTCCAGGCGGGTTTTAAATGTCTCCAAAGATGGAGACTCCACAACTGCCCTGGGCAGCCCCTTCCAGGGCTCTGTCACCCTCACTGTGAAGTTCCTTCTGATATTTATATGTAACCTCCTATGTTCCAGCTCACACCCATTGCTCCTCATGACTCTACACTTACCCTTGTTATACTTCATTAAATTTCTCTCTGTCCAGCTCTCTAGCCTGTCCAGGTCTCGCTGGATGGCAGCACAGCCTGCAGGGGTCTCGGTGACAACACCCAGCTCTGTGTCATCAGCAAACTTGCTGACAGTGCACTCTAATCCGTCGTACAAGTCATTAATGAATGGATTGAATAGGACTGGTCCCAGTACTGACCGTTGGGGGACTCCACTAGATAAAGGCTTCCAACTAGACTCTGTTCCATTGACCACTACTCTCTGGTTTCTATCCCGCAGCCAGTTCATGATCCACCTCACTACCCAATCATCTAGTCCACACTGCCTCCGTTTGGCTGCGAGGATGCTGTGAGAGACTGTGTCAAATGCCTTACTCAAGTCAGGATAGACCACATCCACCACCCTGTCATCATCCACCCACCTGGTTTTACCCTCAAAAAAGACTATCAGGTTGGTCAAGCGTGACTTCCCCCTGATGAAGCCATGCTGACTGTCCCTAACGACCCTCCTGTCCTTGATGTGGCTGGAGACAGTGTCTGGGACAAAGAAGGACCTTCTCAGTGAGGGTCACAGAGCACTGGAAGGGGCTGCCCAGGGCGGTTGTGGAGCCTCCTCTGGAGACATTTAAAACCCACCTGGATATGTTCCTGTGCTCTAGATGATTCTTCTGTGGCAGGGGGATTGGACTGGACGATCTTTTGAGGTCACTTCTAATAGCTCATGTTCCATGAGTCTGTGATACTGTAAAATGGGAAGGTTCTTTGGCCAGGGTGTTTGATTTTAGGCTCCTGTTCCTTTACCTTTGCAGCTGTAGCATTCCCTTCAGGCTGCTGGACTTCATGATGTGGAGAGGCAGTAATATTCCACATATGTCAGTTCACTACTCTTTCCTTGAGTTATGAGTGCACACAGGGAATCACCTCTACTCTCTGTCTACCCCAACAAGAAGTTAGGAAACTACCCAGGGCCCTGGATTACAGCCCAGGATTTCTTTGCCCATAGCTGATAGCAGAATTTATCTCTGAAGTCAGTCAGCATACAGAGCATTCAGATTTTGGTGGGTGCCTGCAGGTGTCTCAGGCTGCAAGTCTGACATGATAGTGAAGAGGAGAAAAGGACACTAGTCACTAACCTTCTGCCTCGATGACCATAACATTTTGCTCCAGATCAATGGATGGATACACAAGACACAACCTTGGCTCCTGCTTCTGGGTCAGGCAGACCCCATTCTGGTTTACAATCATCCAGTTACGGTCATACAGCAAGCCTTGGTTTCCCACTGGCCATTCTGTAACCTGGAAAAGCAGCAGGAAGTTTTAGGAGATGCTAGCTGCATTAACAGATTCATGCCTAAGGAAAAGAGAGGGGAGAGACACTGTTAAAATAATTTAAAATGAGGAAAACTTCTGCAAGCCACCATCAGCATTTACTAAGAGAAATCTGAACTGCAAATCAGAGGTAAAATGATGACAAAACAAAATGAGGGAACCATGATTTGTTAGGTATCAACATACACTTTGATTTAACAGACCTATGAGAATAGACTGAACAACCTCTGAAACACTCTGAAAAATGCTTTCCTTTTCATTGCCATCCATGTTCAGTACCCGAATAGTTTTCTTTTCATTTGAAAGGCATGGACATATGTTCTGCTTCAGAAACTGAGCAGAATTTAGAAGTCTAACTTGTGTGTTTTTTAAAGAAAAGTTTGAAGTTTGGGCTTAAAAAGTGGAAAAGGAAAGTGGCTGCCCCTCCATCACTCCTTACTCCTTCTCCCTTGTCAGCAACATCTCCCTTTTCACTTCTCTCAATCTTAGGGTCTGTTTCGAGCTGCATCACTGCTGCTGAGAGATAGTGTTATGGCTTCTGAAGACATCCAGGAGGAACCATCAGGGTCTATGGGAGAGTCTGAGAGAATTCTGAACTTAGATGATTTATGAGGATTGAAACTGAAGCTGGATGCTCACTGGGATTTGACAGAGAAGCTACAAAGTTTTATACTTCAGTTTGTAAGACTATGTGACAAAACTCCATCTGCCTGTGTCTGTATCTTGTGGGGTTGGTGTCTTTTGATGTGTGATGGAGGTGTCTCCGGAAAATGTCTGGAGTTCTTTCTTCTCCAAATTGAGCCAGTTGTTTCACTGCCTGCAGATCTGTCAGTGGGTTTGTTAAACCCTCCCTTTGTGTTTGATGCTTTAGATGGGAGCTCTTGGTTGAAATATAGTCGGGGTCTCTGACCCATGACTTTGGTGGAGACCCAAGTGGGATGTGTGGGGATCCAGACAAGGACCCACAATACTCCACCATCACTACGGCCACCACCACGTGTCAGGGGACCTGCCTGGACATGTCCCTGTGCGAATTGGTCTAGGTGATCCTGCTGTGGCAGGGGGATTGGACTAGATGATCTTTCAAGATCCCTTCCAATCCCTGTGACTCTGTGACAAAACAAAACAAAAGCAACAAAAATGCGAAATTCACAATTCTGAAAAAAAGCCCACATTTTTCTTAAAGCTGGAACCACTTTATCAATGAATCTGTTTGAAGAAACCTCTACCCCTCACATTTCTGATTTAGTGAGGAGGATAATATTTTCTCTAGACGTCCTCAGAACCAAGCACATTGTTTCCTCTGCTTTCTGTTCGTCCACGATAACGCTCTATTCTAGCACTTCTCTCACCCTCTGTACATTCAATAGCCTGCAGAAGCACATTGTCCTTGCTCGCGTGTACATTTTTCTGGTGAAAAGAACATCTGTTACTGATGCTACCCAGATGGTAATCTTTAAATCCAAAAAGAGAGCAATTTTAGTCATGCCTTTGGGTAATATTGACAATGGCTTTCTTCTTCAGAATGTTAAAATATCAACATCACTGTTTTACCATAAAGCTGGGCAATTAAACACATTGCTTTGACTCCTGTGTGCTTTCTAGGAACAGCTCAGCACAAACTGAACTTAACCACTGCTGATCTTAAGGGAATTTCTGTCCAGAGCAGCTCACATGAATCAACTGGCAAAGACATTAGCAAAACTTAGCTTAGAAAAAAGGAGACTGAGAGGTGACCTCATTAATGTTGATAAATATGTGAAGGGTGAGTGTCAGGAGGATGCAGCCTGGCTCTGCTCAGTCTCATCTAATGATAGGGCAAAGGGCAATGGGTGTCAGCTGGAACAGAGGAGGTTCCACAGCAATATGAGAAGGAACTTCTTCCTAATGAGGGTGACAGAGCCTGGAAGGGGCTGCCCAGGGCAGTTGTGGAGTCTCCTTCTCTGGAGATGTTTAAACCTGCCTGGATATGTTCCTATGAGACTCGGTTTAGGTGATCCTGCAGTGGCAGGGGGATTGGACTGGATGATCTTTTGAGGTCCCTTCCAATCCCTGATGTTCTGTGATTCTGTAAGCTGAGGTGTGATGAACCCTGCATTCAGGCTGGGTCTATTAACACACACCAAGTACAAAAGCAGGCATGAGAAATAGGGATTTTCCACCTCCTTATAAAATTGCTGTTCTTTCTGCTAGGGAGCCAGGCTGGAATGAATTTATCACCTCAAGTCATTTCTCCTCACAGAGCTTGAAGAGAAGGAACTTGGTTCAGCTTGTGGGGAAACACAAGCTGTCTTTCATGCTGAGGTATATCTTACCTGTTCCTGGGCACAACGTCTTCAAAGCTTTCCTAGCACTGAAAGCTGTTGCATGTATCTCACACCAGCCTACATATTGAAAATGGCATTTAACCCCAAAAGCCTGAATGCTGCTACAATATACTTCAGCATCTTCTGTAGTGGGCTTCAGTAACACTCTGTAACACTTACACAAAGGTTAAAACATCTTCACATGAATTGTGGGACTACTTTGATTTTTTTTTTAAGCAGTTTGATTAGTATGAGGTTAATCAGGCATGGAAATAGTTTCTTCAGGACACATTTATCACTCAAAAGTGCTTCATCGAATTCGAGACATCACAAGCCAACCCAAACTTAAAAATACAAATGTCTTGTTGCTCATTCAACAGTCCTTGCTTCAACTCCCCAGCTTCTTTTCGCATTAAGAAGAAAAAATCAAATCATGATCAAATCAGTTAAGAAGCCACATTTTAAATGCAGGTGCATCTTTTGAATGCACTGGATTTGACCCCAATTTCCACTCAGATGTGAGACAGTGGCCTACACCAGCAAGTTTTCATAGGGCAAATTGTCCCGATATTGCCAGTCATTAAACCACTTCCCAATCCAGTACTAAGGAGCCACACTGCAGGTCACACGTGGGCCCTACACCTATTTCGCTATGCATTCTGTAAAAAAGCACTTCAGCTAAGGTGATGATATTATTAACTTGGTAAAAAAGCAATTAAAATCTTCAAAGAGTGAACTTTCAAGTAGTGCAGTCACACTTAAATGTCATCTTTCTGTTGCAAATGTATTTTTAATGATAACATTTCTTTGTAATGTAAATCAGCCTCCTCTCAATTATAACATGTTAATCAGGTTACTGCTCAGTTGCTGCCTCCCTGTCAATGCCTACAAGTGCAGCACATGGCACTCCCTGGGAGCAGACCAATTACTTGATTATGTTTTACTCAAGTTTTGCAAACCCAACTTTTTTCTTCAGGATTGTGTACGCTGTGCAAATCAGTGCTCTGGGTGGCAGGGGAGGGCACAAGGCACATTTGCATCCTGCAGGTTCAGTCTAATCCTTCAAACTCCCTCTACCAATCTGCTCTGCCCTGGTGAGACCTCACCTGGAGTCCTGTGTCCAGCTCTGGAGCCCCCAACACTAGAAGGATGAGAAGCTTTTTGAGCAGGTCCAGAAAATGATCCAAGGGCAGGGTGTCCTCTTATATGAGGACATGCTGAGGAAGTTGGGGTTGTTTGGCCTGAGGAAGAGAAAGCTGCGGGGGGAACTGATAGTGACCTTCCACTCCTTGAAGGGGCTACAGGAAAGCTGGGGACAGATTTTTAAAAAGACAGGGGATGAGAGGACAAGGGGTAACGGTTTTAAAATGAAAGAGGAGAGATTTAAGCTGGAAATGACAAAGAAGGTCTTTAGTGTTTGGGTGCTGAGACATCAGAACAGCTTGCCCAGAGAAGCTGGGGAAGCTCCATCCCTGGAAGTGTTCAAGGCCAGGATGGATGGGGCTCTGGGCAACGTGATCTAGTGAAGGTGTCCCCGTCCATGCAGACAGGTTGGAACTCAATGATCTTTAAGGTCCCTCCCAACTGTAAACTTTCTATGATTCTATGATTCTACTCAGGACTTGGACTAAAAATGGGAGAAAAGAGAAAACGGGTACCCACAGAGTGCCTCCTGAAATCTCAGGCACTTGCTTTTCCTGGCTGATGTGTCTGAGAGGCGTAAGGAAAGCACAAGGCAGAGATGAACAATGAAGCCTGAAGGAAAGTGTGTACCTCAAATGCAGAGCAGGATTTGATTGGGTAGAGGTAAATGCTGGTGACAGTGATGGGCTCGCCACTTCTTCTGCATGGTGGCACTGAAGTCTCAGAAACAGCCGCTCTTATGCTTTCTGCCTCAGTCTCTGCCGGCTGCCAGCTGCCAGTTGACTTCATCAAAGGATCACCACTGAGTTCTCTGTTGGAAACGTGTGGTACTGGAGACAAGTGATCTGCCTTGTTACAGGAAGAGTGGTGACCTGGGACACATTCTGCTGTCAGCTTTGCAACAGAGGACTGGAAGGGAATCTCAGTGTTTGACTTGGAGAGCCTGGTCTCAATGATGAATTTCAAAAAATTCTGCGCATCTTCAAAAGACGACATGTAGCCAAAGGATATCCTGATGGAGCCAGTGGGATGGCCATCAACTATGTCCATATCGTCCCCGCAGACATGGCCAGCCTAGTGTGAAACAGGAAGAAAGCCAGAGAGCATTTGTGACAAACCCTGCTTTATTTCCCTCTAATTTCACACAGTTAGTAAAGAGTCTCTTACCTTTGATTTGAAAAACTTTTCAACATACAAATTCATCAGTACCAACGGAGAAAAAAATGCCAACTGTCTTGCTGCTTACTCAAGCTAGGAAAAAGATAATTTTGAGATGCTTGTCCTATTAGGAAGCACTTCTTCACAGGATCACAGAATCAAACAGAATCACAGAACATTACGGATTGGAAGTGACCTCGAAAGATCATCTAGTCCAATCCCTCTGCCACAGCAGGACCACCTAGACCAAGTTGCACAGGAACATATCCAGGCAGGTTTTAAATGTCTCCAGAGAAGATTACTCTACAATCCCACTGGGCAGCCCCTTCCAGTGCTCTGTCACCCTCACCGGGAAGATGTGTAAGAAGATCTCACATTGATGTGAAACCTTCTATGCCCCAGCTGACACCCACTGCCCCTTGTCCTATCATTAGATGACAACAAGAAAAGCCTGGCTGCATTCTCCTGTCACCCGCCTTTCACATATTTATCAACATTAATGGGGTCGCACCTCAGTCTCCTTTTCTCTAAGTAGTTTGCACTTCAGCAGAGGGTCTGACCTCTTTCTCATTTCTCAGTATCTTGAGGAACCTGCTCTTCTTTGAAAATTCAAGCATTGCTTGCCGGTGTTCAGATTATGCATGAAGAGACTACAGCAATGGAGCTTTCCGTGGTAAATCGAAGCACCGTTTAGCCAAGGGGAGTACTGGAGAACTCTCCCCCTTTAAGAACTTGCTTATAAATGTGTTTGCAGAAGTTACCTAAACATCTCTGCCAAATGATAAGGGAGCTATTATATCAATACAGCCATTATAATTTTTTTTCTGTGGAAGAATACCATCAATGACATTTTGGAGTGTTAATTTGCTGTAATTTCAAGCTTTGACAAATATGCAGACAAGAAGCCTCCCCCACTCCATGGTAACACATCCTAGTACTCATCCCTTAATGTCACTTAGGGAAAGTATTAGTCATTTAGAAAACAGTCTTTACATTAATTTTCGAACAATCTAACACACCAGTGATCTAATAGATGTCATCTACACTTAGAGCAGTCTCTGAGATTCACTATGTATTCTCATCTATTGCTTCTCACCTATTACTTCTCATCTATCGAGGGACCTGAGGGTTCTAACTGATAAGAGGCTGAATATGAGCTAGCAGTGTGCCCAGGTGGCCAAGAAAGCCAATGGTATCCTGGCTTGTATTAGAAATAGTGTGGCCAGCAGGAGCAGGGAGGTTATCATCCCCCTGTATTCAGCACTGGTGAGGCCACATCTTGGCTACTGTGTCCAGTTTCGGACACCTCAATACAAGAGCGATGTGGAGGTGCTGGAGCAGGTGCAGAGGGCAACTAAGCTGAGGATGGGCCTGGGGAATAAATCTTATGAGGAAAGACTGAGAGAATTCAGGCACTTTAGTTTGAGGAAGAGGAGGCTGAGAGACCTCATCACTCTCTACAACTATCTGAAAGGGCGTTGTACAGAGGTTGGTTCCAGTCTCTTCTCAGAAGCAATTAGTGATAGAACAAGTGAGAATGGGTTCAAGTTAGGTTTAGACTTGATCTTAGGAAGATTTTTTTCCCAGAGAGGGTAGTCAGGCACTAGAATGAGCTTCCCCTGGAGATGGTTGAGTTGCCATTCCTGGATGTGTTTAAAGATGGTTTGGATGAGGTGTTGAAGGATCTGGTTTAGGGGTGAACTTGTAAGGTAGTGTAGATGGTGGGACTTGATGATCCCAGGGGTCTTTTCTAACTAGAGGGAATCTGTGATTCTGTGATTCTTGTCCAATATGCATTTGCCTTTTAAACTCCAGCATCTCGGAGCAACAGGCCCTATAATACTTGAACATCATCACGTACAATTAAGGGCGCTTAGCAGACAACATGAGATGAATTGTCCAGGACTTCTGTTCTGCATGAACTCTGGATTTCACATAAGTCTGAATCAGAACACGAGGCTGCAATTCCGTATTTTCCAGAGAAACAGAAACAAGCAACTCATACAGCTTTGAGTCCTTCAAATGATTTTTGTTTCAACACTCTATTTTGATGAACTGAATTTCAGCTCATTTACTTCGTGAACACAGCCATTGAGTTGAAAGGTCAGAGAAAACACATTGAATTTGCCTTCCTTCTTTAAGTCACAGAAACTCAGAACCACAGGGCTTGGCACATCTACTTCAGCCTTTAACTGACTGGGGTACTTTCTTTTCCTATGGAGCCAAATCCCCCTTTCAAACCTTCCATCCTTAGGAAATTCAGAACTGATTGTCAGAAGACATCTGAACTTGGGTCTTTTCCATGGCAATGTATCATGTAGTGTCATTCAGAAACTGACCTGCAGGTTCCTTTTGATGTCCTCATTGCTCATATCCAAGTGCATCTGGCAGGCTCCCGTGTTGCAGAAGCAGCCCGTGCGAACATGTATATTGTAGAGACCGGCCATCTTGTCCACCTTCCCCAGTCAGTGGTGGATGACATAGGAGAAGAATGAAAAACAGATGTTTTAAAGCTGTGTTAAACAACATACAATGTGTTAAAAGTACTACTGCTGTGGAAATAGATGTTTTCTCTAAATTATTAGCAATTTACTGTAGGTTTTAGCATTCCCATACACATTGGGGGTTTTCGGTCTTATTCAGCTGAAAAAAAACCCAGTAGTGAAGGCGGAAATGTCTGCCCTGGCACTGAGAGCCAGAGCACAGAGCACCCCCCTCCACACGCAAAGCACGTCAGTGCAGGTCTCAATCGTGTCCATGGCAGTACACATGCTTAACTTCAACCCGGTGAGCAAGTCCATTCACACCAGACGTGCTGATAACAGGCTGCAGTTCATCACAGAATCCCAGAACATCAGAGACTGGAACTGATCAAATATCATCCAGAAAAGAAAATGACTGAATCAGTGGGATTTTGGCGCATAAGTGTTTGAAGAACCAGATCCCCCTGTAAGCAATAATGTCTGACAGGACAGGAACTAAACTGAGGCACCTCTTTGAGTCTTCTACACATGACTACACAGTCCGTGTCCCTGGTGTACTTTTTTCCTCATGCCGTGCTGTTCTGTGTGACACTACTTATTTATTGCCCACTGAAACACGAAGGGGTAGAATTACAACACGTAGTGACAAATCAGCTTGTATAAAGAATGTGCAGGGATGAGAGATGTGCAGGGAGAACAGAAGCACACGTCTGTGTGAGGCTTCAAAGAGGCAGATCCTGGCAGGATGGCACTGCTGAGAAGAGAATACAGTTTGCCAGGGTTCCACAGCACAGCTAAAAACCAAGGGAAGCACACCATGGGGATCCTCTCAGCACAGCTAAGAAACTGAGGAAGAACACTGCAGGGACCTGAAAGCACTTTATGTTGATTTAAAAAAACAACAACAGCAGCTGCCAAGGTTAGCTGAGCAGGTCAAGCTACTGCCAGTTACTCTTTGACAATGAATGATGAACACTCTTGGTCAGGGCTGGAAGAAAGGGCAGTCAGGTGGCCAGAAAGGCAGCATGAAACCTGTTACTACCTATCTCTACCACAGACTTCCAGAGAACCTTGAACAAGCTGTATTAATCTGTGTTTTTGCTTCGCTTTTTGCAAAATGGAGAGCTGAGAGCTTTTCTCCCATCTTCTGTTTTCTGTCATCTGACATCACCAGTCTGATGTCAGCCTGTCTTCTGGCATCTACGAGCTTGACTCTGTGAGATACCAAGTACCTTTATGTTCTCTGTCTCAGCATCTTGACAAACCAAGCCCTTTGGTAGAACTTACTTTGGGCTGAAACAATTCAACCTAAGTCATGTTTAGGTCTGCTGAGAGCAATTCAAACATTAATTTTTTTTTTTTAAATGTGTGGGGCACAAATTCACAGAATCACAGAAGATTAGGGATTGGAAGGGACCACGAAATTCATCTAGTCCAATCCTCTTGCCAGTGCAGGATCACAGAGACCAAGTTGCACAAGAATACATCCAAGCAGGCTTCATAGAAACAATGGTTGGGGTTTGAAGTAACCTCTGGAGATCATCTAGTCCAATCCCATGAAGAGCAGATTCTCCTAGAGAAGATTACATAGAACAAATCCAGGCGGGTTTTGAACATTTCCAGAGATGGAGACTCGACAACCTCTCTGGGCAGCCAGTGCCAGTGCTCTGTCACCCTCACTGCAAAAATATGCTGTATACACAGAAGAAATCCTACATCACTGTATAGCACAAGTTCTTAAGTCCACACTTACATATGTTCTGCCCCACTAGTGTGTGTTGAAAATCACACAGAATCACAGAATAATAGAACATTGGGGACTGGAAGGGACCTCAGAAGATCATCTAGTCCAATCCCTATGCCAGAGCAGGATCCCCTAGATCAAACTGCATGGTCCAGATGTCAAATGAACATACAATCAAAATAACTCTGTGCATTCAGACTTGGAAAGCAGACAATAGAATTGCTCCTGAGTTCCCTATTCACGATTAATATTTTGGAGAAAATCCTGTGTTGAAAGGATATTTCTCAAATCAAAGTTACAGGAAGAGGCATCTGTTGAGAAAGATGATTGTGGCGTCATTAGCTTTGTTTTGTCAGAAGGCTTTAGTCTGGAAAGACTGACATTTTCTTGACGTCTTTTCCACTTAGAAAAGTTGTCACCCTGGCAGAACAGTTTGTCATGGTGCTAGCGACTTGTGGGTGGATCAATCACTCTGTAATGATGACAAGCAAGACAAAAATCCTGACTGATACTTCACTACTGGATTCACACAGTGTTTGGGCTTATTTTCTCAGTATACGAAAACCTAAATGATATCGACCTTTTTATATTTATTTAAAGAAACATTGCTGATGCAGCCTTGCTGGTCAAAGCATTTGTAGTGTGACCCAGCTTCCAAAGAATCACTAATAAGAATTTAAAAGCATTTTAAACTTTGTCAAATAAATTACTACTGTTCTTTAATAATTTCTTTTGAGTTCTGTGGGAGGTGCAGATTCAAAGAATCACAGAATGACAGGGTGTCAGGGATTAGAAGGGACTTCGAAAAATCATCCAGTCCAATCCCCCCACCACAGCAGGATCACCTAGATCAAGATGCACAGGAACATATCCAGGCAGGTTTTAAATGTCTCCAGAGAAGGAGACTCCACAACCCCCCTGGGCAGCCCCTTCCAGTGCTCTTTCACCCTCACCGGGAAGAAGTTCCTTCTCATATTAATGTGTGACCTCCTCTGTTCTAGCTTACACCCAGTACCCTTTGCCCTATCACTAAATGCCACTGAGCAGAGCCTGGATCCACCCTCCTGACACTCGCCCTTCACATATTTGTCAACATTAATGAGGTCATCGGCTCAGTCTCCTTTTTTCCAAGCTCAAGAGATGCATCTACCTCAGCCTTTCCTCATCAGGGAGATTCTCCACTTCCTTCATCATCTTTGTGACTCTGCACTGGACTCTCTCCAGCAGTTCTGTGTCCTTCTTGAACA
This sequence comes from Rhinopomastus cyanomelas, assembly GCA_013400115.1. Classification (NCBI taxonomy): domain Eukaryota; kingdom Metazoa; phylum Chordata; class Aves; order Bucerotiformes; family Rhinopomastidae; genus Rhinopomastus; species Rhinopomastus cyanomelas. Next base: position 49,456 of record VXBP01001791.1, on the reverse strand, counting down.
GGGGAAGAAACCTCCTTTTGGTTTTCACTCAGGACTTGGCTAACATTGGATAAAAACCAATAAGGTCTCAGTTTCAAAAAGATCTCTCTGAAAGACTGTTTATCCAACTAAACACTGCGAACGTAAGGTCCATTTGCAGGAATCGGGAGTCTATCAGTGAGTGGACACACATCTTGGACGAATTGTTACAACTCTGGCAAATGGAGCTTCCAGTGACAGTGGGACAGGATAGATCGGAGTGGGGTAATAGACTGGATGAAGCATTTGTTGAGTATTCTCCATGATATACTGGAACATGGGCTGGGGGTGGTGTCTCTGTTGTTGTGTTTTTGGCTTGGCTGGTTCAGCCACCTATAGTCTCATTGGCATCCCCTGTTTCATCATTGTGCTCCATTCAGACACACAATAAACCAGACATTTGTTTTCTGCTGATGGCTGCATCCCTTTGGTTAGGCTGCCTAACTGGCAAAACGCAAGTACAGAACCAGTAAGGGCAGCACTGTCCCTTGACAGCAGGCTAGACTTTCCGTGGACATGTGTTTCCATTTCCTTTTGTTTAGTGTCACCCTAGAAAGATGTCACTTGTGGAGTTAATTTAATCTCTCTCTACAGTGCTACTACACAGCAAAACAAATAGGACATAAAACATCTGTTACAGTTATTTCAATGAAGAAAAGCTTATTTAGATAGAGCACATCTTTAAAAGTGCCATAAGGAGTAATATGGGATGTGGAGCTCAGGGCGATGAAATACAGAACGTTGCTTGCAGCACTGGCTGTGACAGTGGCAGCTGACATTTGGGAGCCAGGAACACTTTCATCAATGAAGGCGCAGAAGCATGAATGGTGCTAATAGTTAGCACACGCTCACATTGTCAGCTTTGGTGATCCCCTGTGTCAGATAATTGCTATTAGACCACACAATACATGCAGGAATCTTGTGAGTTTTGACTTGTTTTGGTCAGAGAATAACAGAACATAAGGGATTAGAAGGCACCTTGAAAGATGGTCTCTTGAGCTTCAAAATAAGGAGACTGAGTAGTGATCTCATTAATGTTTATAAATATGGAAAGAGTGGGTGTCAGGAGGGTGGAACAAGGCTCTGCTCAGTGTCATCTATGATTCTATCATTCTATGATTCCATGATCTAATGATAGGACAAGGGGCAATGGGTGTAAGTTGGAACAGAAGGTTCCACATCAATCTGAGAAGAAACTTCTTCACGGTGAGGGTGACAGAGCACTGGAACAGGCTGCCCAAGGGGGTTGTGGAGTCTCCTTCTCTGGAGGTGTTTAAAACCCACCTGGATACGTTCCTGTGCGACTTGGTCTATGTGATCCTGCTGTGACAGGGGGATTGGACTGGACGATCTTTCGAGGTCCCTTCCCATCCCTAATGTTCTGTGATTCTATATTTTTGCTTTATTTCTAATGACTTAAGTCTAATATCTTCACTAAGAAAGATGGATTCTTTAGTAATCTTTGCTCAAGTAATTCCCATAGGATCTATTCTGTATCTCTCACTTAGGCAAGTACTTATTTGTGCAAGTTATTCTTCACATGACTAAATAAACTTTCTATAATAGACCATGAATTGTCCCCAAACTTTCCCAAATCATAGATGTATATACTGGCAGGTGCTGTCCTTCAGGAACTAGGGTTTCTCACTCTGTTTTCCACTCGTTGCTCAAATTTCACTGCAGTTTGTTCATCTGATGGATTTGCTCATTAAACGAATTTCACTGCACACCACTGATGGCTGGTTATAAAACAGACTTCATGACACTGTTCTCCACATCCACCACATTCACTGATTCATGGCATAGAATTGGAGAGGAAGTAAGCTGGCTTTGTCTGTCATCCAGTGTTTGACTGTGAAATGTTGCTGATGCAAATGCATACTTAATCTTGTTTAATACAATTTAATAAGAAGTAGGTCAGAAATAAAAACCAGCCACCAGTGCTTGTTTCCAAACCATTTCATAGGAGGTAAAAAGCATTTTAGCTGAGTTACAGTGTGCTGAAACGGTTGTAAATGCATGGATCCCTGCAGGAGAGGCATTTTTTCCTGTCCTAGGGAAAGAGTTTCTGTGTGGGCTGGTTCCCACAGTGTAAATGAAACTATCCTCCTTATTGCATCTGTTGTTGTTGACAATGGTCTAAACTAATTGGAGCATGAATATAAATGTGTCTTCAGTCTACACCCATTCATTATTCAGTCTGACACAAACTACTTTGGTAGAAGGCAGTGAAGTATTAGACAGAGATACTGAAACTTCCTGAAACTGCCAGATTCATGATAGGAAAAATGTTAGCTTACCAAGAATTTTGCAGCTGATGTGGTTTCAAGGACAGTCAAATATCAACATTGGATGGGAGAGATGCAGCTGGATACAGCAGCATAATTCAGAAATAAGCAGGCTGCCACAACTTCAGCAGGAATTTTCACTAAGGACATGTTGTGCTTGAAGGAGCAACAATAATTTTACACTTCTGCAATCTGGAAGCTAGAAGGTATTTTGGAATGTGGTTGCTATACGGAAGAAATGTAACTCTTGATTGTTAATGGATGACAGAATCACAGAGTTATTGAGGCTGGAAAAGCCCTCTGAGCTCAGCCAGCCCAGCCCAGGATCTAGCATCACCACACAGCCAGACCAGGGCACTAAGACCCGCAGCCAGGCTGCCCTTAAACACCTCCAGGGATGGGAACTCCACCACTGCCCTGGGCAGTCCAGTTCAGGCTCTGATCACCCTTTTAATGAGGAAGGGCTTCCTAACATCCAACCTAACCCTCTCCTGGCAGCTCAAGGCCCTGCCCTCTCCTGCTGGCGCTGGTTACTTCTCCAGCTGACTACAATCTCCCTTCAGGGAGTTGTAGGGTGGCAGAAAGTCCCCCTTGAGTCTCTTCTTCTCCAGGCTAACCCCCCCCAGGTCCCTCAGCCTCTCCTCATCATCCTGTCCTTCCAGTCCCTTCCCCAGCCTTGTAGCTACTCTGGATCCCAATCTATTTCTTGAAGTGAGGGGCCCAGAATCACAGAATCACAGAACATCAGGGATTGGAAGGGACCTCAAAAGATCATCTAGTCCAAACCCCCTGGCACAGCAGGATCACCTAGATCAAGTCACACAGGAACATGTCCAGGTGGGTTTTAAATGTCTCCAGAGAAAACAACTCCACAACTTTCCTGGGCAGCCTGTTCCAGTGCTCTGTCTCTTCACCCACCCCTGGACAGAACTCAATACATTCCAGTTGCTCTCTCACATAAAAAACAACTCCACCACTCCGCCTTGCTGACCTGTCTCTCTTGAAAAGGACACAGCCATCCATGACCACATTCCAGTCATGCGAGCTGTGCCACCATATCTCTGGAATTGCCACCAGATTATAATCTCCTGACTGAACACAGATTTCTAACTCCTCCTGCTTGTTCCCCATGCTGCGTGTATTGGTGTACAGGCATTTCAGAGATCGAGCTGAGCGCTCTGATTCCACCCGAGGAAGGCGAGAGGCCTCCTGGTCTTCATCAATACCAGAGTGCTGCCCCACTGGTGCCCACCCAGCTACAACCCCATCCTCCTTCGAGTCTAGTTTAAAGCTCTCTGAATGAGCCCTGCCAATTCCTGTCCCAGAACACTTTTTTCCCTTCCGAGATAAATCTTTTCCAAGATACACTTAGTTCCTCCTAGTAACAGCAGAAGGTGTTTCCATGTTCCTTTCCCACCTACAAGTTTTGTTCTGTCAGAGAAACAGAAAGTAAAAGCACCCTGCTTGTTTGCCTGGGATGTGCAGCCCAGCTGAGGCAGGCTCTGGCCAGCTAAGTCCAGTGCATACTGGGACTGGCTGTGTATGCACCAGTGTGAGTTCAGCAGGTCTGACAAGTACTGTGGCTACCACAGAGGCTCATCAGCTCTGTCAGGGAAACTGGCTGGAGTCATAACATGCCCTGTGTCTGCAGATATTTTGAGCTGCTGAAATTACTCCCACAGCCACGCAGTCTCCTCACACTGGTGCTGACTGAACCCCTGAGGTCAGAAATGCAGGTAAAGAGGCAAATAGACAGAAAGATACTTCAATCTGAGTTAACAATTGGTCATTCAATCTCAATGACCAAGCATTTTTTCAACTGTTTTTTTCCTTCTCCATAGTACATGGGGTAAATTAGTGCTTGGACTTATTTGGACCTAATATGAACTTTAGGAATACTAGGTCCATATGTCTGAAACTGATCACGCTGATGAACAGGCTAAATGCCTTCATATCCTTTGATTTGTCATCTCACTGCCCACAGGTCTCTCCCACCTCCCTCAGCTTTTCCTTTTTTTTCATTCTTTCAACGCATTTGGTGACAACAAAGATCTAGTTTGATGATATGATGTCAGGGAAAGGAACCCATGTCCTTCATGGCTTTCTAACCCTGACATTAACAGAGACAGGAAAAGATCTGTATCTTTGCATCCCACTGGGCATCCCGAGCTGGTTTGTAGGTTAAAGGCTTTGGGTCAGATTGCTACCAGTCCCAGAACTGGAAGCCTGAGGCAAACCACTCAGAAAACAAAGCTCTGACTTGTGTGAAGAAGGGATAAAGGGGAATGACTGGAAACAACATTTAGGAACAAACAAGTGCAGTGCATGTTACTGAAAGTCTAGTGACACAGATTTAACTTATGCCCCAGACAAAAACCCTCTCCCCCTTCCCCTCTTCCTCTTAAAGCTCTTAACTCCTCCTTTCTCTGTATTTATACCCTGAAAATGAGGATAACAGACCATAGGGAAGTTGTATAATTAAAATTATGCGACGAGTTGTGTTATCACTCTAATTCCATACACACAGGGATGCACATATACATATGGACTGGATTTGGTGGGGTATGGGAGCAGGAAGACACAAGCACGGTAACAGAGAAGGTTGGAGCCAGGCTCTGTGCTTTCAGATGATTCAATGGTGGACTGAAATTGGACCATGAATGTGTTCAAAGGCAGCTGCTCTGATCAAGAGAACAGGTATCCAGCAATGGCTGAGGGCTTCCTGCTGCTACCATGTGGTTTCTTCTTAGATGTCTCTCCCATTAACAAGGCCTGTAGTTTAGAGCCACAGCTTGGTCCTATTACAAACCAGAAAACATTTAGCCTGCCTCATTATTCTGAGATTCTTTCACCTGAACAACCATGACAATCTTTCTTTTATGTCCCTTCTAGTTTCCTTAGCAACACAAAAGGGCACTCCAGAGGAGCAGGATTAGGCAACAGCTTCAGTCTAGTCTTTCAGTGAAGCCTCCTAACCTTGATCAGCTCTCGTGAGCAGTTTAACGGCAGACAACTCCAAGCACGCTATCTTACCGGCATCTTTGTCCCCCCACAATGAAATAACACAGAAAGCAACTTGGCCTATGCTCTGACACAAATTCCTCATGGAAGAGAGGCCTTCATTACCTGCTAACTGTGTGTGCAGTAATCGCCAGACCCTCAAGAACAACATCTCCTTTCACTCAGTCAGTAATCCCCTACCTATAAGTATGAGAAGGAACTTCTTCCCAGCGAGGGTGACAGAGCACTGGAAGGGGCTGCTCAGGGGAGTTGTGGAGTCTCCTCTGGAGATATTGAAAACCTGTCTGCATATGTTCCTGTGCGACTTGGTCTAGATGAGCCTGCTCTGGCGAGGGCATTTGACTAGATGATCTTTTGAGGTCCTTCCCAGTCCCTAATGTACTATGATGCTGTGATACCTAGAGAGCTCCTTGTTGTAAAGGTTTTCTTTGAGCGTCCAGCACTGTGTAACCAAAAGTAAGCAGAGGTACAGATTGTGAAGGCATTTCTTGTCAGGTAGAAGCACCAAAATGCCATTTATTGGCAAGGCAGTGTTGTGCCCTGCACTGCTGCTATCTCCCTACTTACCACACATCCACAGTGCCACTGGAAACTAATTGGAACTTAGTGGATACTCAACAGGAATAATCTCAACAATATTTTCCTCATTGTAATCCTGTTTGCATTCTATTGTGCTGCTCCATCTGCCATCCCTGGCTTCCTGAAATCGATGGCTGAATCTATAGCTCAAATCAATAGTGTGCAATCACTCCAGCAATTTTAGGTAGCTGTTGGGAAGATGGCCAAAAATCCCATTAAGCTTGTTAAGAACACTTTTCTTTCCCTGAGTCATCAGCATTAATATAATGAGTAGATGTGCTTCTAAAAAGCTTTAGTGTAACAAACTGGAAGTTTTTTGACCGTCTCTGCACAGACATATTTTGCTGGAGTTAACAAATGCTGGATATTCCCTTTCTCTGGCCCAGGTGAAAAAAACCGCTGCACTTGTACAGCCACTAAACCGAAGGGTTGTTTCACACAGAAGTGAAGAATAACTGATGGAACAAAAGTACAAAAGAATTATAGTTGAAAAACTGCCTGGATATGTTCCTGTGCGACTTGGTCTAGGTGATCCTGCTCTGGCAGGGGGGATTAGACTAGGTGATCTTTCGAGGTCACTTCCAATCCCTAATGTTCTGTGATTCTGTGATCTCCTGCTTAATGATTTTCTATACAGATTTATTTCACATAAATTAAATAAAGTAGAAATTATCCCACGAGGGCAAGATTATCTCAATTATCTCAAGAGCAACCCACTTTCTCCTGTAGGCACATGGCATGGCTTTCCAGACAGGTACTGACAGCTACCACCAGGCTCCGGCGACTAGTCTGATCAAACCGACCTTGTAACAGCTTGCTGTGCAAGGAAAATGCTGTAGCTTTTCTTTTGCACTCTGCATCTATGCACCAGACGTGCAGTGCACTTCAGCTAATCGACCAGTGAAACCAAGGGTACTGTCTGAGACACAGGCAACAATTATTTTAAGGAAGCTACCCATTCCAGGTACTGCATGGTCTCTTTTATCACGTAACGCTGAGCAGTGACACAAGCCGCCATTAGAGCAATGCATGTGCTACCTGATACCTGATATTTGCCAGTGTTTAATGTATTTCCACTCCTTCACTCCCGTAAGTGAGTGAAGGAATAAGTAGGAGTGAAGGAATAAGACTCTAGTCTTCACTTCAGACTGGTAGAAAATAAAGGTAGCAAAAGCAAAAAGCAACAGTGAGTCACTGAGTTTCTTCTTCATTAACTCAAGGGAGGTGAAGACAGAAGGAAGGTGGGGAAGACAGTGTGCAGATGCCATAATAACGGCAGTCATCAGATGGTGTTACAGATTCATGCTCAAGGGATACACACATTGGGAGTTATCTGCTGAGGAGTGCTGATAGTTTTTTCTCAAAAAATGGGTGAAGAAAGATAAATTCAAATTTAGACCTCCCTTCACTCTCTCTGCATTGATGAGTTAGGACACGCTAATGAAGACTCCTGGACAAAACTTATCATTCTGTGATGATCACCACCTGAGCAGGGTTCTCAGTCTTGAGAGGCAAAACTCATCCATATGCAACACAGCAGAAGAGTCTTCCTTAGGCAAACCACAATGTTTATGCTATCCCTGGCAACTGATGCCTGTTACAGCAGTTTGTCTATCACACACAAGTGTGAGGTGGCAGGCAAGAAGGCTGAGACTACTAATGGACTGATGCTCATTCCCTTCCTGAAAGGATTTTCAGGATGCATGGCAAGCATACATGGGTACCAAGGGAACCTTTTGAGCTGAGACAATCACAGCGAGCAGCAGGCTCCAGGCAAAGGAGCCTGAATGAAACAGCAGATTGTCAAAGGGATTTGGTAATCCACAGCTAAAACATTGGCTGTTTTTCAGAAGATAGCTATGATGGTTTGATGATTTTTAAGTCCATGACACCCAGGAGGGGAAAAAACCACTGTCTCTCAGTGAAAAATTGAAAAGTTTGTTAAGGGAAGTGCTGTTTTTCAGTGGGGGCAGAAAACACTGAACTGGGAGGTGTCCCTGAGTAAGAACTCTCCAGGGCATATGTTTCAAAAAATGCTTCTGATTAAATTCCGTCTGCCTCTTTCTGCCTCTTAGACCCTTCCCCTAGTTCAGCTTCCAAACTGACTTTGTTTAAGAAATATGGAAGCATTTCTAGAGTTTGCAAGTGTCTACCGAATGTACAGAGAATATTGAACAAGTCTCTTCTTCCTATCAGAACAAGGAGGAAAACTTCAAATAATGTTAATACAGAAGGTCTATCACAGCCAATCTGTGTTTTTTTTTCCCAATCTACAAACAGAAGAGAACATCCAGCTTCACACTTGGACATGATATGTAAGGATTCTACATCTCTGTGTGGGTATGTTTGTTGTTTCAAATCATGGTTGTTCCCATACAGCTGCTCCAGCTCCTCTTTAGCATTCAAATCCAGTGGCAACCACACAGAGCTGTATCAACATTTCAGTAAGAGATGGCAAGGATTCAAACTGAAGCTGAGCCATTGCTGTCAGATAGTGTTTCGGAGATTAGAAGGATAAAGAATCACAGAACATTAGGGATTGGAAGGGCCCTCAAAAGATCATCTAGTCCAATCCCCCCACCACAGCAGGATCATCTAGATCAAGTTGCACAGGAATTGTATTCTCATAGATATTACTGTGTGTTCTCCTTGTTATGTGGTCCTTCTCCTGGCTGAGGAGTGTTGAGGAAGAGCTTTTGCCTCTTTTTCCCTCTTTCTCCCCAAGGGGCCAGAATTACCATGTTCCAAGAGCAACGCTGCTCTGCCACTGCTGCTGCAGTAGGAGGTAGTCACTGACACAGATGCTGCTAGATACTGATGGGTTATAAAAAAGTCATCAAAGTCATAAACTTGAACTTGACTTGTGGGCTTGCTCAATCATCAGACAGGTAAAATCAGAAGAATTACGCAAAACTGGAACACTGTAGTTCTGACAAGCTGATGAGCAAGTGAGCTACATTGCCCACTGCCTAGGTGGTGTTCAGCCATACATCACTGTGCTCATGCACTGCTGCCTCTCCTCTGAGGGCAGAAAAGTTTCACAAAGTTCTCTGAAGACACACAGTGTCCCTAATGGATACAGGCTAGAGAAAGCTGTTCAGAATGACAGGACAGAATGGTGAGGCCTCATCTTGAGTACTGTGTTCAGTTTTGGGCCCCCCCAGTTTAAGAGGGACAAGGATCTACTGGAGAGGGTCCAGCCGAGGGCTACGAGGATGATTAGGGGACAGGAGGGCATGGCTTATGAAGAGAGGCTGAGGGACTTGGGGCTTTTTAGTCTGGAGAAGAGAAGACTTAGGGGAGATTTGATAAATGTTTATAAGTACCTGAAGGCTGGCCAGGATGGGGGGGACAGGCTCTTTTCACTTGCTCCCTGTGATAGGACAAGGAGCAATGGGTGTAAGTTGCAGCAAAGGAGGTTCCGCCTCAACACAAGGGGGAACTTCTTTGCTGTGAGGGTCACAGAGCACTGGAACAGACTCCCCAGGGAGGTCGTGGAGTCTCCTTCTCTGGGGACTTTCAAGGCCCGCCTGGATGCGTTCCTCTGTGATCTGTGTTAGATAGTTTTGTCCTGCTGCAGCAGGGGGGTTGGACTCGATCTCTTGGGTCCCTTCCAACCCCTAACATCCTATGATCCTATGACTTACAGGGTTTTGGAGCTTGATTCTCACTCCTGACACTAATAATTCAACTCTATTCAGTGTTTCCTTGGGAATACTACAGAACTCTAATGATTGGGATGGAAAAGAAAAGAGCACTTGTCTGTCATGGGTGACTGCAATATTTTGAGAACTGATTTCACTTGAATGTCGAAGTCCCAAGGCAGTCTCTTCTACCAGCTTTTCTAGACTTCAATTCCCAACTTCTTGTACTCTAGAGAAGGAAAGCAACCAGAAACCAAACTGCCTAGTAAGTGCATCCTAGTAAAACAAAAACTTCCTGTGTGTAGTTAATTGAATCTGTAAGATACTGGCTTTGTTTCTTAGACACATTCCACTGTGCTAGGAGTGTTGATGTGACTCTTTCTACCTCTTTAAAAATGGTGTTAATGTAAATGCAGAACTACACAGAAACAAACCCAAAGCCTCAGAAGGAACCAAGAGAAACCCACCTGTGAAAAGCCGATCACTGCTCCATTTTCATCAAGCACATTGAAATTAATGATCGGACCCTGGACATCAGGACTGCTGAAATCTGTGTCACTGTAAATGCGAACTACAGGAGCCCCGTTGGTGTATTTTAATGTAGACAGCACACTATAGGTATAGTGAGCTAGCACAAAGGTGTGCTGCTTTATCTTCTCCATTCCACCTGGAAGAGAAAAGTGTGTGTACATGTCAGATCACTTATTTTCATGGAAATGTAAAAAAATAACTCATGGGAGATAAGTGACTGGGTATGACAATAAAACCCCATGACAATAAAACCCCATGACAGTAAATACACATGACAATAAATGAGAAAATAATGACCCCAACCCTAATCCAACTAATTTATCATGTGCAGCAAGAAAAGTATGATTAAACTTCAAAGTAGAAATTGAAAACCTGTGGATTGATGTCTTTATGGAAGAAAATTAGAAGACAGCAATATGACCTTAAAGCATTGTAAAAGACACAGAGTGATACTTGAAGACTAACAACTCTCAGACTTTGATTAACAACAAGTAAGATGGCTCATTGTAGGTGTCTGGAGGATGGAGCCAGGCTCTTCTTGGTGTCTTTTAATGATAAGACGGGGCAATTTGTGTAAGCTGGAACAGAGGAGGTTCCACACCAATATAAGTAGAAACAACTTCACGGTGAGGGTGATAGAGCCCTGGAACAGGCTGCCCAGGGGGGTTGTGGAGTCCCGTTCTCTGGAGATGTTTAAAACCTGCCTGGCCATGTTCCTGCGCATCTTGGTCTAGATGATCCTGCTGTGGCAGGGGGATTGGACTAGATGATCTTTCAAGGTCCCTTCCAATCCCTAAATGCTCTGTGATTCTGTGAAGAGTTGTATAATCCATGAACCCTGCACCTGCTGATGCTCTGTATGGGAACAGAATCTGCAGAGCCTGAGAACATGAGTTTTCCTCCCTCGAGGACTCGCTTAGCAATATTTTGTCTGCAAAATTCCCCATACCATTAGTGTGAAGAAGAAACACCAGCTGGCAGCAAGTATAAAAGGGAAGAGACTGGAACAGTGCATCAGCCCCCTCTAGCCTGCAGCCAGGATGACAGACTGACAGACTAATGGAGGCATCGAGAGAGCTTGTCACTGTATCCTGGAGACTTTGTTCCCCATCTCTCCTCTTTCTTTTCCTCTCTCCTTCCTCCTACTCTTCCTTCCTTGGCTCCTCTTCCTCCACTACTCCTTGCTGCTTCTTTCTCTGTTACAGCAACTCTTGTACCCTCTTGAGTTCAACACTGGGTAATTTTGGTGATTTTCTGTGCTGTTGGAGTTTGGAATTTAATGGCTATACTAAAACTTTAATCTTTATGTGGGTCTGTGGTGTAAGCAAGGCAATCTATGAACCAGAGTCACTCTCTTATCTTAAGATGTGAACATGACAACAATAGGTTTAAACCCAGTGAAATCCCCATTGGAGACAAGTGAAGTTTTGGCTGAAAGGCTGAACTGGCTGCATACTGGGCACTGCACGTCACAGAGAACAAACCCAAAGGAAAGCAATAACTTCCTCAAAAGCCTCTGGAGGCAGAACAGTATTTTTCTGCCTGAATTTTAGAGCTGGAGTCTTTCCTATAATGTTGAGTATTTGATTTGAGGTATATGAGCATTTCTGAACCTAAAAGAGATGCCTGACATTTTCTTGTGCTTTCTTTTTTTAAACTGCACAGCTACGAATCTCACACTTCTGCACAAACCATTTTTATATCTGAGCCTCTGTAAAATTCTGCTGCCTAATAGAAACTCCCTTGGGCAGAAATCTTGAAATCTGCTTGTTGACTTCCATGCCTTTGCTCAGAAAACGTTTGTGTCACTGATGAATGTATGTGAAGGATGAAAGCAGGGGATCTTGCTCCTGACATTACAGGAGGAAGAATTACAGCAGCTTCTGCTATTTCTCCATAAGTATCTGTATTATCATGGAATCACAGAATGTCAGGGGTTGGAAGGGACCTTGAAAGATCATCTAGTCCAGTGCCAGCAGCCTCCCTGGGCCTTATTTACTACTGAACGTGCTTCTGTTTGCTCGTTTAACTGTCCTTTTACTCAGAACTCGTTTTCAGGCTACAGGTAGCACTGAGGTCACGCTAACGTGTTTTGTTGCCCAGATCACTCACAGAATCACAGAACATCAAGGATTGGAAGTGACCTCGAAAGATCATCTAGTCCAATTGCCCTGCCACAGCAGGACCACCTAGATCAAGTCACACAGGAACATGTCAAGGAGGGTTTGAAATGTCTCCAGAGAAGGAGACTCCAAAACCTCCCTGGGCAGCCCCTTCCAAGGCTCTGTCACCCTCACTGGGAAGAATTTCCTTCTCATATTAATGTGGAAGCTCCTGTGTTCCAGCTCACATCTGTTGTGCCTTGTCCTATCATTAGATGACACTGAGCAGAGCCTGGCTCCATCCTCCTGACACCCACCCTTTCCATATTTATCAACATTAGTGGGGTCACCCCTCAGCCTCCTCTCTCCAGTCTCAAGAGAACGAGTTAGTTCCCTCAGCCTTTCCTCATCATGGAGTGTGATGAGTTAGGTTTTAGGACCCAGATAATCTGATGTACCTCACAAACCACTCCCCTCTGTGCCCCACAATGGAAACAGAAATGTGGGGTAGAGTACTGGGGAGTACTCTAATGTGGGAGTACTCTAAATGTGGGGAGACGCTGGTATCAGAGTGACAATCTGGAAGAAGGGAGGGTTGGCTAGGGGCAGTTCCCAACAAGCCATGGAGGAGAGAGGATGCATGGCCATGTGCTCTAAGCCTGCCTAGCCCACTTGTCTTGACCGTCAAGATAGACTTTCTCTGTCGTGCTAGTTAAGCTTTTATCAACTGTTGATGGTAGATCGGGAGGGAATGAATTTCATACTTGTGTTTTTGCCTTAAACCAGTTCTCAGTGAGGCTCAGTTTTTTGTGAGCGGAAGAGGGCTGCGAGTCGTTGGTTACGTGGCTGCTGGGTGAATGCCAGCAGAGCAGAATACCGGCACGATCCCAACCAACGAACACTGGGCCCACGCTGGGGAAGGATGTGCAATTGGCCCGGGCCATTTTCCCTCCCTTCCGCCTGTTCGGGTGTGGTGCAGACAAGGAAGCAACTGGGTGTGACTGCCCATTGATGCCACCCTGTGGTGAGCGCCCCCTAATGAACGGAAGCCAGAACTACATCCAGTTGCCTTCTGTACATAGTTCTTCCCTTACACCATCTTCCTAAATTTCCCTTTTCTGTATTGTGAAAGTTTTTATTTTTTGTTGCTGTTGTTTTTCTTTCTCTTAAATTATTTTTGTTTTGAATACGTTTTACAATTTATTCTAGTTTTCAAATTTGTTTACATTCCCTTCCTGTGTTGGTGGGAGGCGAATCTAACAATCTGTTCTGAAGGATTCCTCCCTTAACCCTCAAACCAGCACAGGGAGATGCTCCACCCCCTTCATCATCTCTGTGGCTCTGTGCTACACTGGCCTCCCTCCAGCAGCTCCATGTCCTTCTGGAACTGAGGGGCCCAGAACTAGACACAATACTCCGGATGTGGTTTCACCAGGGCAGAGTAGAGGGGGAGAAGAACCTCTCTTGATCTGCTAACCACTCTGCTTCTGATCCACCCCAGGATGCCATTGGCCCTCTTGGCCACAAAAGCACACTGCTGGCTCATGCTCATCCTGTTCACCAGGCCCTCCAGGTCCCTTTCTCCTACGCTGCTCTCCAAAAGGCCAGTCCCCAACCTATACTGGTACCTGGGGTTGTTCTTGCCCAGATACCAGAGTCTACACTGCCCTTGTTATAGTTCACTCGATCTCTCCCCGCCCAACTCTCTAGCCTGTCAAGGCCTCACTGGATGGCAGTACAGTCTGCTGGGGTGTTGACCACTCCCCTCAGCTCTGTGTCATCAGCAAACTTGCTGACAGTGCACCCTAATCCCTCATCCAAGTCATTAATGAATAGATTGAATAGTACTGGTCCCAGTATCAACCCTTGGGGGTCTCCACTAGATACAGGCCTCCAACTAGACTGTCCCATTGACCACTATTCTCTGGCTTCTATACTGCAGCCACTTCATGATCTATCTCACTGTCTGATTGTCCAGACCACACTGCCTGAGTTTGGCTGTGAGGATGCTGTGGGAGACTGGTTCAAATGCTTTAGTGAAATCAAGACAGACCACATCCAGTACTTTGCCATCATCTATCCACCTCTTTATGCCCTCATAAAAGGCTATAATGTTGGTCAAGCATGACTTCCCCTTGGTGAAGCCATGCCGACTGTCCCTAATGACCCTCTTGTCCTTGCCGTGCCTAGAAACAGTGTGTAGGACAAATTGTTCCATCACCTTTCCTGGGATGGAGGTGAGGCTAACCGGTCTATAGTTACCCGAGTCTTCCTTCTTAACCTTTCTGAAGATTGAAGTGACATTACGTGATGTGTCCCTTAGATAAGCCAGCAGAGCAGACAGTAAAAGCACAGAAAAAGGTTAGAAATACGGGACATTTTTTGGTGCTAAGAAATCATCAAGAGGAATGAGAGTTTTAATGATATACCAGCACACACAGCACTTCCAAGGAACAATGCCAGAAGCTAATCAGTACAATTTCTGGATGCTAGCCACAGTACACTTGGCACACAACTCTGGAACATTTTGGTCTGAAAGACAATTTGCATTTTCTGAGTCTTTGAGAATAAACGATTGCCCAGTCAGACATGTCCTGGTCATTGTTTGGTAGAAGTTCAGAGTGTTGAGAGAGTTAAAAAGAGAAAGTTATTTCCCAGCACGTGTCAGAAGTAGTTGTCTCTAAGAGAAGTGACTGCCTTGTCAGCTTCTGAGATGCTTGTAATCCCCTGATTCAGAGCTTTTCCAAATTGGCAGGCATCTTTTAATGGAAGATTACACTACCGTCCTCTTGTCTTGTTGAAGAAATCTCTTATTCAGAAATTTCAGTCTCTCATTCACAGCAATCATCCCGCTATCATTTCTATATTGTCTTCAGCCATTCTCTGGTAAAGTTGCTTAATCACATTTCCTTGTTCATTAGTGAGAAATTGATGAGCCTCTTAATTATATCCCAATGCAATAGCCTGAAGTTGCTTTGCTGCCCCGTGACGGGGGAGCAGAAGGAGTACTGCCAGGGTCCCGTATTTTGAAGTAGCAGAATAGGTTGTGATTAGGTCTGATGTCACAGGAAATCCTGTGAAGCGAAAGCCAGCAATCTGAAGATTGTTCTGACAAAAAAAGGGGTGCTTTCAGAAAATAACTGTTAGTTATTTTAGTTTGTTAAACAGAATGATCTGTATGTGTCCTGCAGAAACCCAGCGCTTACCTCATCTCCTTCTCTGTACTAGAGAAAGAAGCAGGTGAAAATAAACCCCAGAACAAATATTGGTGTCTCATATGATCTAAAGACTTGCATTATCACACTTATTTTCACATTTGGGGTGACAAAAATAAAACTCATTGCTTGACTGAGCCTGTCTAAGGTAAATGAGAAGCTAATTTCTGTATTATGGTAACGTGGAATTGCATCCCTACATTCACAGAATCACAGAATCATTAGGGATCGGAAGGGACCTCAAAAGATCATCCAGTCCAATCCCCCTGCCACAGCAGGATCACTTAGACCAAGTTGTACAGGAACATATCCAGGTGGGTTTTAAACATCTCCCGAGAAGGAGACTCCACAGCCCCCCTGGGCAGCCTGTTCCACTGCTCCATCACCCTTATTGTGAAGAAGTTCTTTCTCATATTTATATTGAACCTTCTATGTTCCAGTTTACGCTCATTGCCCCTTGTCCTGTCAAAAGATGACATTGAGAAGAGCCTGGCTCCATCCTCTTGACACCCACCCCTCACATATTTATAGACATTAACGAGGTCACCCCTCAGTCTCCTTTTTTCCAAGCTCAAGAGACTCAGCTTCCTCAGCCTTCCCTCATAAGGAAGGTTTTCCACTTACTTCATCACCTTTGTTGGTCTACACTGGACTCTCCAGCAGCTCCGTGTCCTTCTTGAACTGAGGGGCCCAGAACTGGACACAATACTCCAGATGTAGTCTCACCAGGGCAGAGTAAAGGCGGAGAAGAACCTCTCTTGATCTTCTAAGCACTCCACTTCTGATCCACCCCAAGATGCTGTTGGCCTTCTTGCCACAAGAGCACACTGCTGGCTCATGGTCATCCTGCTGTCCACTAGGACCCCCAAGTCCCTTTCTCCTACACTGCTCTGTAAGAGGTCAAGGAACATTAGGCATTGGACGGGACCTCGAAAGCTCATCTAGTGCAATCCCCCTGCCAGAGCAGGACCACCTAGACCAGGAACACATCCAGGTTGGTTTTAAACATCTCCAGAGAAGGAGAATCCACAACCCTCTGGGCACAACTACGCGTTTATGTCCAGTTCCTTAACTGAACACTTGGAGACTCTTTTCTAGTTGCCTATTTAGGGATAAAAGAGGACGTGCATCTGAAATCTTTTGGAAGACTTACGGCTTTGAAATATCACTGGTACTTCATCTTGGGAAGGTGCTGGGAAGGATTCAAGTGCCTGGACTCCTTGCTTTATGGATTTTATTTGTTATCACTGCATTGTTTCATTAAGGTGAATTGCATCTAGTTGTTCCTTCAAATGACTTTTAAATTAGGATCAATTTATGTGCTCTGTAATGTGGATCAGAATGAATCTGATCTAGTCCAAATTACACCAGTTAACGTCTGTCTAATACCATTCCCTGTATTTATGTGTGTAGGAACATATTCAGCACAAAGGATGCTCTCAGTAATGACTTCTTCCTATGGTAGAAACGTGAAGAGTTCCCCGTTAAAGGAAAACTGCTGCCTTTCTGTGGATAAATATGCCCCTTATTACTTCACCCCCATGTGTATATTTCTACACGACATTAAGCCAGACGTGATCATTTAATTAATTCTACTTCCTAGTTGCACCTCGTTTGTCATGCTGTTTGTTGCCACAGTGAACGCCATGTACTTTTGCAGTGGCAAAGGCACTGAGCAGGAGAGACTGAGGAGGCAAGCTTGTGCTTTTGTATACAAACGTCTCTACCAAAGTACTTCAGTAAACTTGTGGAGAAGCTGTTAAAACATGTTGCTGATGCTTGTTTATAGCCTGACAGATTAGCACAGAATCACTCAGGTTCGAAAAGACCTTTGCAATCATTGAGTCCAACCACCAACCCTACCCTACAAAGTTCACCCCTAAACCAGATCCCTCAACACCACATCTAAATGGCCTTTACACACCTCCAGGGACAGTGAATCAAACCCCTCCCTGGGCAGCCTGTTCCAAGCCCTGACTACTCTTTCTGTGAAAAAACTTTTCTGACTGTCCATCCTAACCTGGTACAGTTTGAAGCCCTCCCCTCTTATTCTGTCATTAATGACCTGTGAGAAGAGACCAGCGGCCACCTCTCTGCAACATCCTTTCAGGTAGTTGTAGAGACACTAAACTAAAACTAAACACCCCAGCTCCTTCAATCGCATGACCTCAGACAGATCACGCCATCTCATACTTCCAACTGGGTTCTATTATGGGAACTGGTAGTGTACTGGTGTGGGAAATTCAGAGCACCAGTGCACTGGGTAACCCACAGATAACTGTACAATGTCATCTCCTCCACAGGAATACCACGTGCCTACACACAGGATTGTGGGGCAGTTCAGTTATGTGGAAGAGAAGAGTAAGTTATGTCACATCTACAGGAGGGTTCAAGCCAAGTGCACTCTGACTACGCATGGCTGTCACCACAGGACAGTAACCCTACTGCTTGGCTCACTTGTTGATAGCTTCTTGTATTTCCATTACTTCCATGCTAGTATCTTCTTGTTATAGGCAACATAGAGTCAGATTTTATTTTCTCCATGGAATTTTATCTAACCAGAGAAATGTCAGGAGCATGGAGCCAGGCTCTGCTCAGTGTCATCTAGTGACAGGACAAGGGGCAATGGGTGTAAGTTGGAACACAGGAGGTTCCACACCCATATGAAAGGAACTTCTTCCCAGTGACAGAGCACTGAAAGGGGCTGCCCAGGGTGGTTGTGGAGTCTTCTTCTCTGGAGATGTTTAAAACCCTCCTGAATATGTTCCTGTGCAATTTTGTCTAGGTGGCCCTGCTGTGGCAGGGCAATTGGACTAAATGATCTTTTGAGGTCCCTTCCAATCCCTAACATCCTGTGACTGTGTGCGACACAGAGCACACACAAATCCAGTGTGCAGTACAGGGTGCTTCTCAGTCAGTCAGAGTTTGCATTATGCAAACAGCAAACATGTAATAGCACACAATCTCCTCTCAGAAATAAGAAGGCCTTCAGTAGCTCAAACATTCAAATATTAGTTCTTCCTGAAGGAAGTGGGCACCGACATGCGTATGTCAACATCTATAAAAGATTCTGCATAAAGAGATTAAGATAAAGCAGCAACTGAAATTGAGCCTCTAGAATGAAAGCTCTGGTGCTTAATGTTTCCAGTCTGTACTCAGAATCCTCTGTGATCTGCATTCAAATACATTTCTTATCTCTCTCATTATGAGAAATTAAAGACTGGAGATAAGGAAGAAGAGAGCCAAAATAAAACATCCAGTTATTTTCTAACTGGCCGTGAAAAAGCCACAGCAATTGAGGTTTACATGAACAAATTCTCTGTTCCTCCAGTAAATCCAAACTCATCTGTCTTTGGCTAAGAAAAAGAGCACTGTGATCCATTATTTTCCAGCATGACCCAGCAGACAGCAACGAGGTAGAGCTGAAATCTCAGCAAACCAAGCAGCAGGGAGCGAAACCAACCACCTTCTACTAAATACCAGACAGGACTGATCACTATGTGGGATCTGTGAGTCAATGGGCTAATGAAGCCATGGAACCGGTAAATCCTGTCAGGCTGAGTCCTTCGTTCACTTCCTCCAAGAAGCCAACATTACGATTCATTTCTAAGCTGGTTTTGGTGTTTCTTATGCTCAGAACTAAATGTATGTGATTGCCATCTGACACCTACTTCGAGTTATTCTCCCAAAGACCATCTCTTAAGGATGAACTTTGCAGCTTTGTATCTCTCCTTTGTTTTAGCTTAAAACCACACCCATCCATGGAATTCTAACCACAGTTAGTTTTTTTAGCAGTCTTGCTTCCAATAAAACACTGCCAACAAAAAAATTACAGATTCACAAGATGATCCACCAGCACTCAAAGTGCAACCCAGAGATGTTATAAATGCAAGAGCTGGGCAGGGAGAAATGTAATGAACTATAACAAGGGCAAGTGTAAACTCTGGCATCTGGGCAAGAACAACCCCAGGTACCAGTATAGGCTGGGGACTGACCTGATGGAGAGCAGGGTAGGAGAAAGGGACCTGGTGGCCAGCAAGATGGCCAGGAGCCAGCAATGTGCCCTTGTGGCCAAGGGCATCCTGTGGTGGATCAGAAGAGGGAGTGGTTAGTAGATCGAGAGAGGTTCTTCTCCCCCTCTACATTGCTCTGGTGAGACTACATCTGGAGTGTTGTGTCCAGTCCTGGGCCCCTCAGTTCAAGAAGGACACAGCTGCTGGAGAGAGTCCAATGTAGAGCAACGAAAATGATGAAGGAAGAGGAACACCTCCCTTATGAGGAAAGGGTGAGGAAGCTGGGTCTCTTGAGTTTGCAGAAAAGGAGGCTGAGGGGTGACCTCATTAATGTTTAATGAGGCAGGGGGTGTGAGCTGGAACAAAGGAGGTTCCACATCAATATGAGAAGAAACTTCTTCCCAGTGAGGGTGACAGAGCACTGGAACAGGCTGCCTGGGGGGTTGTGGAGTCTCTTTCTCTGGAGACTTTAAAACCCGCCTGGACATGTTCCTGTGTGACTTGGTCTAGGGGATCCTGCTGTGGCAGGGGGATTGGACTGGAAGATCCTTCGAGGTACCTCTTATTCCCTAATATTCAGTGATTCTGTGACTAAAAGAGCAAACAATGACAAGGAAATAAGAAACCCTGGTCACTTGTTCTCTGCTACTCCTACGTTCATCAATACAGGTATTAAATATAAACATTGCCAGTGTTCCTTTCCTTTCCCCTAAATTTTGAGAACAGTTGTTCTAAGTCAGATTAAATATGACTACTGCCTGTCTCCCAGAGTGAGGAGCAGTAAACACCTAGAGGAAAATAGCTAAGTAAAAAGCAAGTAACTTCTAAATAGCCACCAATTATAGTTAATTGAGAAAATGTTAATATTTTAAAGAAAAAGTACAGGAAAATGAGCTTTTGGGCTGAGTAAAAGCAACTAAGGATCACTTCTGAAAACAGAACTAAGAGCCTTTCAGAGAAGTTGAGAATGAGTAATAACACATTAGCACTTCAGTGCTGTGGACACAAAGGACCCGAGTCCTGGGAGCAGTTCTGGGCCCCTCACTTCAAGAAAGACATGGAGGCGATGGAGGGGTCCAGAGGAGCAACAAGGCTGAAGAATGGACTGGAGGGAAAGTCTGATGAGGAGAGGCTGAGGGAGCTGGGAGTGTCTAGCCTGGAGAAGAGGAGACTCAGGGGGGACCTTCTCCCTTTCTACAACTTTCTCAATGCAGGTTGTTCTCAAGTGGGAGTCGGGCTCTTCTCCCAGGCAACCAGTAACAGGATGAAAGGGCAGGGCCTGAAGCTGCCAGGGGAGGGTTAGGCTGGATGTTAGGAAGCCCTTCCTCCCAGAAAGGGTGATCAGACTCTGGACTGGACTGCCCAGGGTAGTGGTGGAGTCCCCTGGAAATGCTGAAGGACAGACTGGCTGTGGCTCTTAGTGCCCTGTTCTGGCTGATGTTAGGTCCTGGCCTGGGCTGGCTGAGCTCAGAGGGCATTTCCAGCCTCCATCATTCTGTGATTCTGTGATGCTGTGACCTCATCTGATGTAACAGCATTCCAGTACAGGTCATAACCATGAGCTACTCTAGTTCGTTAAAACTCAGAGTAAAAGTGTAACTGACTTACTAGAAAATGTGTGAGAACACCCATCAGCAGCACTCACAGCCAGTGTGCAAAGCTTAGGCAGAGTGCAAACACCTTATTCACACTAACTCACATCAATGGCCCCATCCACTTGATCGATAAAACAAATGTAATAAAAATGGATTTGGGGTGCAGACACTAGGGCGACTGCTTTTGTGAACGAGAAAGGGAAGATCTGTGATCCCAGATTTCCTCTGTCCTTCCAAAACACAGTACCTGGCAGAGTAGATTCGAGTCAGCATCTTTCTGGAGTGAAGACGTAACAAAAGCAGTTACAGAAAGAGCACCCCGCAGTATTGAAGCAACACATTTGATTGTGTTGCTGAGTAGTTTGGACTGCAATTATATAATCAAGCTTCAACAGTCCATCTCAGAAAGTCCGTGTCCAGGTTGAAACTACAGATGGACTCTCACACCTGCAATACACACATTCCCTGTGTGCAAACCCTGCGTCACTTTACACTCTCAACACTGTTGAATCCATGCAGAATTCAATGGGTAATAGGGGGATCTCTTACACTCTCAACACTAATTCTTTGCATAACAGCTTAAATGCTTTTATTCTCCTCCTTCTCCCACACCATGCAATAGTTAAAGACTGTGGGAAGCAAATGCTTAATCCTCTATTCAGAATGTTATACCCAAACCAACACGAAACACATACTGGGTGTTTATCTTAATGAACAGAAGGCTCTTTGATGCCCCATCTCCTGCTTCTTTCGAGCAGCTAATTCAAGCTCTGTTTTCATACAGTGAGGGAAGTTAGAAGTCTTTGTTCTGAATCAAATGAGCAGCATATTCTTAAGGAAGTAGCTCCTAATTTTCAAACACCATAAGGAGGAATACTTTGCCTTTTTTTTTTTAATTTCTTGGGAGCAGTCTAAGAGATGGGGAGCTGCACACACTAGCTGGCTGACTCATTTTTGGCGTAACTCTTTTAATTACAGCTACAATTCCATTTCAGTTACCTACCTGTTAGACTGAAAAATAGCTATTAACTCAAAGCTCCAGGTAAGATGTATTTAATGTTCTGCTTGCTGCTAGGAGAATTCTCCTTTGGGCCAGCACATAGTGTCTGTTTGGATGTGTGTTCTCTTTTATTCCACGAGCCTGAGCCATACTCTCAGCAGAAGAAATAATTTCAGGATGCCTTTTCAAACCATAAAACCAGCAACATAAAAGATGAATGGTGAGGCTTTCTTAAAAAGGTGGAGTATTTCACACACCTCATGGAAGCTGCATTTCAGACCACATATCCAGAGCGCTGGATGAACATGAGCCCACAGAGGTTTCTGTGAGAACAGCAGAAAAGTATGTCTTTATGTGATACTCACTTCTCACCTCTAAAGGTTTTATCTCCCAAGGCTTTTCTCAGGCCAGCAGAACAACTTCTGCTTATGATTCTGACATTGTAATGACTAAATGCAAAAGAAGCTGGCACTATAAAACCCCAAGATTTCTCCTGGTAGCTGTTAAAACTTGACTGCAACACAGCGGCCAGTTCTGTGCTTTATTACAGATGTGCCTCTGTCCTTTGCTTAATGGAGCCTGCTATGCACAGTTCCTTCAAGTCAGCATGTGAAAGCTTTACTGCTGCTTCTGCCCTGGTATTTTCAACATTAGACTGCTAATAGGAGGCAGAGCATGAAACTCCTTCTTTGTCTCAAGTGTACAGTCACGGGGATTTAGAACACGTAAGACATTAAGTCTTATGTTTTCAAATCAATAAGACTAAGTCAGTGCTGACTTTGCGTGAGCACCTTAGCTGGTTATTTAGTTATGTGTTTGAGTCAGCAACCACTTCCTAATCACTTTAACATAGTAGGAGGGAAAGCTTCCTCATCTTCTGCTCAGCCAGAGACTATGATACTATCATCAGGTTTGCAGATAAGTAGAATTCTTCTCTCAAATAACTTTTCTATGAGACTCAGTCCCCAGTACAATTGACGGGCTTATGACTTTCTAATGGCCCGGCAGTTTTGTGAGGTTATTGTTTTTGTTGTCCCCTGAGGGAAGCTGCAGAGCAATGGAGACAATCTGAATAAAAAATAAGCTGAATATGAAGGTAAATTCAAACGAGTTTTTCTTAGGAGGAAATGTCTCCCTTAGCATCAAGACAAACCTTTAAAATATTCTGAAAACGCATCCAGCTTCTTTCTTTTTTGCTCTAAGATGACAGATCTCAATCGAAAGCCTTGCTAGGGTATAAATCAGTTCACTCTCTAGGTCGGCAATGCCTGCATTAGGTGAAGCAGAATGGGTAATTGCATGCTCAGCCCTCACATTTCAAAAGCCACTGCTTGACTCCATCTTCTTACAGGTTTGAGCTTAGCAATCCTCTCAACATAACATTCCAGATTTCCAATGTAACATTCCAGGCTTCTGTAACTGTTAATACTTGTTGGACACCTTTCCTCTCAAGCCGGGTTGTGGCTGCTGGTGTAAAAAAAGAGTAGCTAGAGCACTTGAGGACACAGTCTAGTGGTTAGGGATCTGTTGGGATGAGAGCTGGACTTGATGATCCTGGAGGTCCTTTCCAGTCATGATGATTCTATGAGTCCATGACTCTCTACATCAACTCTTGTGCAGCCTTTCACAGAATCACAGAATCACTCTGGTTGGAAAAGACCCCTGAGATCATTGAGTCCAACCATCTACCCTACCTTACAAGTTCACCTCTAAACTAGATCCCTCAACACCTCATCCAAATGACCTTTAAACAATTCCAGGGATGGCGACTCAACCACCTCCCTGGGAAGCCCATTCCAGTGTCTGACCACCCTTTCTGGGAAAAACCTTTTCCTAAGATCAAGTCTAAATCTACCCTATTGGAACTTGAACCCGTTCCCTCTTGTTCTATCACTTATTGCTTGTGAGAAGAGACCAGCACCAACCTTTCCACAGCATCCTTTCAGGTAGCTGTAGAGAGTGATGAGGTCCCACTCTAAGGCTCCATAGAAACTGCCCATCATAGCATTACAGAAAATGCCACAAGTTCATTGAATTAAATTAAGAAATACAACATAAAAAAGGAAAACTTTCCAGACAACACAGTCTAAGGCATGATGCTTTCTAGTGACGGAAAAAGGAAAACACTTGATTTTCCCATTCTGCATCTGTAAAATTCAGGAATATTGAAGGTTGGTAAAATAAGTTCTAGTCATTATTATCACTAACAGTAAAATACTTCGTTTTTAAAAAAGAATCACAGAACCACAGAACATTAGGGATTGGAAGGGACCTCAAAAGATCATCTAGTCTAATCCCCCTGCCAGAGCAGGACCACCTAGACAAAGTCGCACAGGAACATATCCAGGAAGGTTTTAAACGTCTCCAGAGAAGGAGACTCCACAAACCTCTTGGGCAGCCCCTTCCAGTGCTCTGTCACCCTCACTGGGAAGAAGTTCCTTCTCAGATTGAACCTCCTCTGTCCCAGCTGACACCGCCTGTACTTGGTGAAGCAAACCCATTGCTGTGGCATACTCAGCAACAACCTCTGTAAGGAAGTACGGGTACTTCTACAAGCAGAATACCCTGTGGTGTTGTCTGCTGTACATTCACTTTTGTCAGACTGTCCTTACATCACTCATTCCGGAGTCTCTGAATTAGGGTCTGCTGCACCTAACATATTGTGTGCTCCCCAAGTCATGGAGATGATGAGGAATAAGACAGTGTGGTGGATAAAGACTGAACATCCACAGCTTTGGAAGCACAGGATAGGTATTTTCATCAGCTGCAAGTTCAGCGTGCAGATCTAATAAAAAGAAAATGCTAAGGTAGAAAATACAAATATTATAAAGTAATGGACCCTATGTTCTACTTCCTTCTAAAGACATTAGGCAGAGTGAGCTTCAGAAAGAATTAATCTCTCTTGGCATTACATCAGCTTCAATAAGCTATAATACTATAAATCAGTCAAAATCTGTGCTCCAGATTCAGTTCAGAAGAGCTGAAGTATTTCAAGACACGAGTAATTCTCATGTGTACCACTTGCTGTCTCACGATGTCAATCAAGATCTACAGGAAACTACAGAACTGCCTTGAAAGACAGACAAGGTTAAAAGAAAACACTGATCCAAACAAGGTATCAGTGAAAGATGAATGCTCTCAGCTCAGAGGGAGCCACTGTCAGGGGGGTGAAGTGAGGCAGCGGGTGCGTAGGGAGTCCTGGCCTTTTCCAACACCGCGCACCTGACCCCACACAAGTGAGGGAAAAAGTGTGGGCTGCAGGTTCCCCATTGTTTCTATTGCAGATGTTTTTAAGAAGTGCAAGGTTTCAGAAAGGAAGGTTCTTGTAAGGCAACGCTCCCAAACTTATTTTTACAGCTGAGGAAAAGAAGTTCTCTTCACACCAACTTAGATGCATGAGAGGTGTGGGAAGCCTTGATGGACTTTAGACTGTTTGTCACAAGACACAGGCCAGGAAACCACTGGCCTTCTTGGCCACCTGGGCACGTTTTTGTTTTTATGGTATTGTGTTATGCAGCAGAGACAGTGGGTATCTGACCAAAAGACAGAGGCTGCACTATCCTGTCTGCCACAGCTGCTTGCTGAGGGGACATTGATATAAAACTCTTCCTGCCAGAACAGAATGATCTATCAGGACCACCAAATGGCACAACACCCAGAGACAGATTTTGAGAATTTCTGCTTTCATGAACAGGAAGATTTTCAAGACTAATTTATGAAATGGGGATCAAAATATATCTTTAAAACCTCGTAACACAGCCATAAAAATGTATTGCTTTTAAAGATCGGTGATGTTATTCAATTAATGGATTGGTATTGCTACTCTCAACTTCGAAATTTCAAGTTATATAGCTCTCAGCTCTTTTTTCTACCTTTAGCTTGCCCCCCTCTCATTTTCTCGCTCCCCTTTTCATTAATCTCCAGCTTTTATAGATTATTAAAGAAAATCAGGAATGTTGTCTGTCAGTTGCTGAACTGCAATGTCATCACTTTCCCCCTGATTGCTGAGAGGGCGATACCCAGAGCTTGGAATGATCTAAAGGCACGTCGAGTTTTGTACAAGTACAGTAATTGAAGACAGAAATTTATCTGCTCTTGTTATTCAGAATCCTCACTATGAGTTACCTCACTATTTGTTAGTGGCAGTTGGAAAATTCTGCTTATCAGGAACCTATGATAGATGAAGAAGTCCAACAGCATCTTGGGGTGGATCAGAAGAAGGGTGGTTAGCAGATGGAGAGAGGTTCTCCTTCCCCTCTACTCTGCCCTGGTGAGACCACATCAGGAGTATTGTGTCCAGTTCTGGGCCCCTTAGTTCCAGAAGAACATAGAACTGCTGGAGAGAGTCCAGCACAGAGCCACAAAGGTGTTGGAGTAGAACACTTTCCTGATGAGGAAAGGCTGAGGGAGCTGGGTCTCTTGAGCTTGGAGAAAAGGAGACTAAGACATTAATCTTTACAAATATGTGAAGGGTGGGTGTCAGGAGGATGGAGCCAGGCTCTGCTCACTGGCATCTAGTGATAGAACAAGGGGTAATGTGTACAAGCTAGAACAGAGGAGGTTCCACATCAATATGGGAAGGAACTTCTTTCCGGTGACGGTGACAGAGCACTGGGAGGGGCTGCCCAGGGGGGCTGTGGAGTCTCCTTCTCTGGAGATGTTCAAAACCCACCTGGACATGTTCCTGTGTGACTTGGTCTAGGTGGCCCTGCTGTGGCAGGGGGATTGAACGACATGATTTTTTGAGGTCCCTTCCAATCTCTAATGTTCTGTGATTCTGTGATTCTTTTTTAAAGGCAAACCAAGGCCATACTGAGATCTCTTTGGAAGCAGTATCCAGGTAGAAGAAATCCATCGATCTTTCCTCTATTTTCTGCTGCATTCATAAAAATTTATTAACATACATACAGCTACTCTAAACCTACTCAAAGTGCAGGCTATATGTTGTCTGAATTATTTATACAGATTTGGTTGTATTCCTCTAGTAGCTCTCCCTTAACTGTGTTTCCTTATTTATTGCACGGCCTTTATTCTCTCTACATTGCTAATGCTGTGCATTTTCATAATGCAGAAGCATTCCAGTGGCAGGGTGATTTATGGACTTCCTGAAATGTTACTTCTTAGACATTTAGGAACAAAAAGCAATGGGAAATAACATTCAAAATCTGGAATAATTTCAGAGTCTTCCAGTGTATCATTTTGTTTACCAGTATGCGTTCACACTGCTGCTGGGAGAGGCTGGACAGCAACAGGCGACAATCCCTTTCAAAAACCCAACTAATCAGAAAATTATGTTGCAGTGTAGTTGTGCAAGAGCTGAAATAAACACCAATGCATCGCAGAACTCGTACGTTTAAGTTCTCAGTGCTAGTTCTTGCCTTCTGCTTTCTGGATATTGACAGCTTATGTTTTCACAGAATCACAGAACAATAGGGATAGGAAAGGACCTTGAAAGATCATCTAGTCCAATCTCCTGCCAGAGCAGGATCCCCTAGAGCAAATCACACAAGATCATATCCAGGTGGGTTTTAAATGTCTCCAGAGAAGAAAACTCCACAACCCTGCTGGGCAGCCCCTTCCAGGGTTCTGTCACCCTCACTGGGAAGTAGTTCCTTCTCAGATTGATGGGGAACCTCCTATGTTCCAGCTTACACCCACTGCCCCTTGTCGTATCATTAGATGACACAGAGCAGAGCCTGGTTCCATCCTCCTGACACCCACCCTTCACATACTTATAAACATTAATGAGGTGACCTCTCAGGCTCCTTGTTTCCAAGCTGAAGAGACCCAGCTCCCTAAGCCTTTCCTCATCAGGGAGGTGTTCTACTCCCTCCATCGTCTTTGTGGCTCTGTGCTGGACTCTCTCAAGCAGCTTTGTGTGCTCAAACTGAGGGGCCTAGAACCGGACACACAGGCCCACAGCCTGTATTTGATGTCCCATGGCCTGTATCTGAAGAAATGCTTTCTTCTGCCTAGTAGAAATACTGCTGGGAAAAGCAATTAAACATTTATGAGGAAAAGAGGAATGGGCTTTCAAAAACTGCGCTAAAGCTGTGCCTCTTGTCAGGGTTTTGGAGGAATCCTGAGAATGTGTGAAAGCTTAGGGGCTTTGAGGAACTTCTGATGTCCCCTCTGGCCATTCATGAGGCAGCTTATATTCCACAGCTATCTTTCTTCAGTTTTGTCAGTCCTGAGCTTTATTCTTCTGCTTAGGAAGGTTTTATCCAAGCAGCGCTATAGGTGTTCCACACTTAAAAGAAACCTTCCAAACACTGTGCAAAAAAAGATTATCTTGGGTTCATTTTTATCACAAATATTTTATAGCATCTTCGTATCCAATATTTTACCAATATTTCACACTTTAATAAAACAGGCAATATAGCCAAATTAACGGAGTGGTCTGAATACAAAGAATGGATTCAAATAAAAGAGGTTTGCAGGTACCTAAGCTGAGATAAAGTGCAGTTTAAATTTCAGAGGATATTTTTATTATCTCTAAGCAGGTGACAGCCACTGCTAGGTATAAAAACTATCTGTCTTGCTCAACTTCAACCTTCAGTCTTCTTTAACTTTCCTGAGCTTTGAAATGAAGATGTTCTTAATACCACTGAAAGAGGCTTTGCATATGAGATGAATTATTAAACCCACATGAGATGCATCCACTTTGGAGATGAGGGATTGCATGAAAGAATGATGCACTGTGATTTTTTCTTTCTTGCCACTTCCACAGTGAAACAACTGCTGGCTTGGTACTAGGAAGGGTTTGTCCAAGGTCACTCAATTGTTCGGTACTTACAAGCTGGCAGCCCATCACAGGCAGAAGCAGCACACATAATCATTATTGATGCTGGCAGCCTCCACCCTCACTAATGCTTCTTGTTCTGTCAGCCAGTCCCTGGCTTGTCGCAGGCAAATGTAATTATTCTTTGAGCTGTGCCTCAGATCTACAGTTGAAGGAAGCTGTTTGATGCTAGACCACAACTAAGAACCAAATGGTGTCATGCCTATCAGAGAACAGGCAAAACAACAGCCACTGTCTAATTAGGCTTAAATCGTCCCACCCAAGGCACAACACAGACACCAAACCACGTGCTAGAAAGCACCTCGCCTCCTCACAGGGCTGAAGGGCCGCCTTTCAGATGCTGTTCTAGTCCCCAAAGAGAGCTCCCACTTGGATAGCATGGATCTATGAGGGGTGACCTCATTAATGTTTATAAATATTGAAAGGTAGGTCTCAGGAGGATGGAGCCAGGGTCTGCTCAGTGTCATATAATGATAGGACAAGAGGCAATGGGTATGAGCTGGACAGAGGAGGTTCCACATAAATACGAGAAGGAACTTCCTCCCAGTGAGGGTGACAGGCTGCCCAGGACAGTTGTGGAGTTTCCTTCTCTGGAGATGTTTAAAACCCATCTGGATATGTTCCTGTGTGACTTGGTCTAGGTGGTCCTGCTCTGGCAGGGGGGTTGGACAGGATGAATTTTTGAGGTCCCTTTCAATCCCTAATGTTCTGTGATTCTCTGTGTCTGTGAATGAGTACCAACACATTCAAAGTACTGGGATACCTTGGCATTAAGCAGGCTCATTTAGGCTGTGAATACTGGACGAAATTGCCACATTTGTGTGGAGCAGGATGTTTTAATTTGCCTGCAGCTTATTACAGTACGGTGAGCTCAACGGTTTCTGCTGCTGCTAGTTAAGCGAGATATTAACAACTAAATGGCAACAGAAAAGAAAAGAAGCAGTAAGTACAGCCCCAACAAATTATCCATAAAGTGGGGTCCTGGCAAGTGCCAGTTGAATTCCAGCACCTTTCACTCCCTAAAAGCACTGCCAGCTGCTGCCATCAGGCAGCACTGACTGAGCCTGGCACTGCACTCAGCAGCCCCTGCTTGGCTGACAACATTTAAATGTTTTATTCCATCACCACTGATGCAGAAAGTCAGCAAAATCAACGAAGCAATGGACTGATGACAGACTGCTGATGCACATCTCCACAGAATCTTCCCAGCAAAGAATCAAATGCACACTAACAATATAGAGGGCTCATATGTGGCTAATCAATGGCTACGGCTTTTTCCCAAACAAGCATGCTTCAGCTTCAGAAACACACAGGACCCAAGTCATTGCTAAAAACTGCCAGTTTGGGTGCTTTATCCCACAGAATCACAGAAAGTTAGGGGCTAGAAAGGACTTTAAAAGATCCTGCCAGAGCGGGATCACCTAGATCAGGTCACACCGGAACAGGTGGTTTTAAACATCCAGGTGGGTTTTAAACGTGTCCAGAGCAGGAGACTCCACAACCTCTCTGGGCAACCCATTCCAGTGCTCTGTCACTGTGAAAAAGTTTTACCTTATGCTTATGTGGAACCTCCTCTGCTCCAGTTGGCACCCACTGCTTCTTGTCCTATCACTGTATGTCACTGTGCAAAGCCTGGCTCCATCCTGCAGATACCCACCCTTTCCATATTTATAAACATTAATGACGTCATCCCTCAGTCTCCTCTTGTCCAAGTTCAAGGGATTGAGCTCCCTCAGCCTTTCCTCGCGAGGGAGATGCTCTACCCCCGTCATCATCTTTGTGGCTCTGCACTGGCCTCTCTCAAGCAGTTCCCTGTCTTTCTTGAACTACTATCTCAGCTCTCATAAACATCTGTAGATGTAAGCCAGGTAAGAGAAGCCAATGAGAAGACAGAAGCTACCAGTGCTCAGCCAGCTTGCCTGGGTGTTAAGACCTGCAGCAACTTAGAGAACACTTCTGACTCATCATCAGGGAAAGCTGGGACCAATAGTTCAAAGCAGCACTTCTGTCAGACATAGGCACACACCATCCTTCTCTACTTCTGTATTTTCAGGTTTCCTTTCCCCCACTATGCAGTGTTGCACCCCCTTTAAGATAGAAGAAAGGTATCAGTGATGTTGACCTTTTCAATTTCTTCTCTTTCAGCCACCAGGTTTCAGTTCCCATGTAGATACAAGTCCAGCAGAACACAGATATAAGTCACAAAGAACAAAAAGGTAGTCAGAGATGGTTAACAGGGGCAAATGGGAACCAGTGTTTCCAGCCTAAGTCGCACAGCAGATACGGATGCTTTCTTTAAATCTCAAGGCATTAACGTCGCTTCATAGTTATTCTGCCAGTTTCATTAATTACACTTCAATTCCAATAATTTCACAAGCAGAGTGTACTTATAATCTGGCTATTTATCCTGATGTTTGATGTTTCTGACTCACATAAATACATTAGGTTTGAATGCAGGGAAGTACTTTGCATGACAAATTTGAGATTTCTGCTGGAAACATTGGGCTGAAATGTATTTTTTCTATCCATAGGGAACAAGCCTCTGCATTATTTGATTGTTATTCACATTTGGGTAATCGCATTATGAGCCTCTGCTAAGAAATGAAATGGCAATGTGCCTTTTTCCCTTCTACGAGCAAACGTCTCCATCCCCTTCACAAAAGCACAGACCTTGAAAAAGCATTAGAAAATTAAAAAGCCAACAGAAATGAAATGATTAATCTACGTCTGAATATTTATTCAAACACGACGTGGCTTAGTCACCGCTCGACGTTGGGGCGATGCACGGTGCCTAGGCAAGCTTAATGCCACAGTGGGAATTCAGGCTTGTTTTCGCAGGACAGCTGCAGACTTCAGTGGGCAGACTCCTAACGGTGCTCTGCTGCCCTCATTGCATTAATACTGTTGGGCCACAAACCACTTTCCATCAGCTAACGATCTCACTTTATGGTGTAAATAAGACCACAGAGAAATAGTGACAGACTAACTGATTTCATTTCTGAGGTTTATTCAGCACTGCCTTGATGGTCCTCATTCTATGCAGCAGCTGCTCTACCTACGGTGCTTTCTACTAAACACCACATGCCTGAGTTATCTACTGGAGTTACTTGCCCTTGGCATTGTTTGCCCTTTGTCGCTTCACTGTTACACTGTTCTCTCACAGAGACTTCCCCCAGCAGTTCCCACACTGGCAACAAATTTACTGCACTTTATCCTATTCTGTAGAGCTATTATCTCACATCGCAAACACACGAAAGGATGACACAGTAATATCTTTGGGCTCTTAAAACCCATGAGTCAAATTCATGTCTTGTTTCACCTCCCAAATTGCAGCGATCTGTTAATTGTATCCCCCGCTGCTTTTAGATTTTATGAGCTTTGAATCACAGCAAGTTCTTTTTTTCTCTGGAATTTGCTGAAAAAAACAATGAGAACTACAACTAAACAAAAAATGCTGCCTATGCTCTTCCTCTCTTTACATCATTTTTCTAATCTGAGCATCCCTGGAGTGTTTAAAAGTTGTGTTGAATTTAAGGATACAGTTTAGCAGTGGGCTTGTAGAGTGAGGTTAGTGGCTGGAATTGATGATCTTACAGGTCTCTTCCAACCTAAATGATTCTATGATTCTGTGATCACAGAATCACAGAACATTATGGATTGGAAGGGACCTTGAAAGATCATCCAGTCCAATCTCCCTGCCACAGCAGGATCAACTAGACCAAGTTGGACAGGAACATATCCAGGTGGGTTTTAAACGTCTCCAGAGAAGGAGACTCCACAACCCCTCCTGGTCAGCCTCTTCCAGTGCTCCATCACCCTTACATATTGATGTGGAACCTCCTATGTTTTAGCTTACACCCATTGCCCCTTATCCTATCATTAGACGCCACTGAGCAGAGCCTGGCTCCATCCTCCTGACATCTACCTTTCACATATTTATAAACATTAATGAGGTCACCCCTCAGTCTCCTTTTCTCCAAGCTATGTCCCACATTATTCTCAAAGACAGCACACGCAGGTTCTGTTCTCCACCCATATATTCTCAATGTCAACTGATGTTAGATTTTACGTCTCAAACACTTTTGGAACTGACTCACGTTTCCTAATGTATACAGATATGAAACTCAAGCCTCTGCTTAGCAGCTGCTGTCAGACTATACAACACACTAGACACAGAGGCAGTTAGGAGCCAGAAGTGGCAAACCCTGTAGCTGCCACATGCAGTCCTAACAAATACTGCATTCAGCCACAGCATTTAATTATTTTTATTTATGGAGGCAGACGAACTCAGGTTAGTAGGTTGAGTTGCTAACTGCCAGAGCTCAGAAGGAGCTATTCAGCCTCTAGGCACCAACTCTGGCCAAATATTTGGGGTGGATGACTGAAAACTGAAATCCCTTAATCACTTCAACAGCAGTGACAATGGCAAATCAGGAGACTTGTGAACCAGAGCCTAAGCAAAATCCGAGTTTCATATTCCTCTAGAAGATCATCTTATGTCTCAAAGTAAAAACAAACAGTAGATATTCTCACATGGACTCAATAACAGCAGTGGGCAAGAAAGAAATTACAACAACAATAAACTATCTGTTATTTCTTCTAAATCAAATTGGGTTGAAAAACAGCTGAAAACACAGAAATGATCCTTTTATTTCCAAACAACAACAACAACAAAGCTGCCACTAATGTGAAGAGGAGAAAGAATAAAAATAAATGTAAGAAAACAAGAACAGATGCCTGGAAGCACCCTGAGAAAGCAACAGCCTGTTCCTTTCAGTTACTGCACCACATAATTTTTGGTACACTTCAAGAAAATAGCTTATGCACACTTGATTCCAGGCTAAAACTCAGTCAGAAGCTGAGTTTTACTGCTTAACATATAGTCACAAGAAGGGAAAGAAACTACTCTTGTGATTATGGGATTTATATTAAGAAACAAACCTTTCAAAACAGAAATCCTCTTCTGTCCCAAATCAGGCTCACACACAACACAACTGAGCATCCAATCTACCCTGCCATGTGCTCACTCATCTTGAACCAATCTGCTCCAGATTTTCTCCAAATTTGTAATGTAAAAAAATGAAACAAAACAGGCTCCATAATTCTGATCCCCAGCCTTGCCTTATTCTGGGAATAAGATCTTTTACAGTTTGAACTCCTAGGAGTCCAAGGAGTGAAACTAGCTCAGTTGTCAGGGGTCACTGCTCTCAAGATACTTCCCAAACCCATGTCTAAATGGCCACTTTTCAAAGAGTATCTCCAGTTTCTTTGCCAAAGATTTGGGGACAGCTGGTGTCTGACACTGGAATGGACTGCTCAGGGCAGTGGAGGAGTCCCCATCCCTGGAGGTGTTGAAAGCCAGCCTGGCTGTGGCCCTTAGTGCCCTGCTCTGGCTGCTGTAGTGATGTTAGGTCCTGGGCTGGGCTGGCTGAGCTCAGAGGGCTTTTCCAGGTTCAATCATTCTGTGATTGTATCCTGTAATTTCTTTAATTTCATTTTATATTGACTGAATCAAAATCAGTTAATCCTATTAATCTACAGTGGAGAACAAACTCTTTGTTCTCCTCTGCCATGCACATCTCTGAGAAAAGCAGTGTGGTTCTTTAGCAGAAGGAACCTTAGCAAGACCACAGGAAGATTTTACTTTGCCTTTATTAAATTTGTAACTGTCAATAATTAGTACTTCTTCCCACAGAAGAGATTTAATGCACCAGCATGGCTAAAAGATGCCAAGTTCTCACTGCTGTACTAGCAGGTGTCCCTGTAGAGATGTGGAAGAGCATTGCAGGACCCGAGAAGGACAATGCTAGTTCATGCTTTGCCAGTAGATGTCTCTGCTAAACGCACTGAAGGGAGCATCCTCGGTTTGACACTGCGCAAAAGCCTCCTTGCAGTTCGTACCTTTGAGCCGAAGAGTGGGGACAAAACCAGCTGGAGCATCAGCAGCTGCTCAGCACTGTTCCTACACAGCCACAATACAACTGGGCTTTACTTGTATTAGTGTTCTTGACAGAAGTTACAAAGCCAGAGTCCTGAAAGGACCATTTTTAAGCTTTAAATTCGAAATTTAGTGAAAACAAACGGTTCACTCTTACTTCCAAGGGAGAACTTTCTTTACTTAATATTTCTCTTCAAAATAAAAATGCCATATGTGGAGGAATACAGTTCAGTTTTAGGCTGAGATAGTGCAGTACATGATAGAATAATTATGTCCTGATAAACAACATCCACTGAATCACAGAATGATTGAGGCTGGAAAAGACCTCCAAGATTATAAA
Organism: Rhinopomastus cyanomelas; assembly: GCA_013400115.1. Lineage (NCBI taxonomy): Eukaryota > Metazoa > Chordata > Aves > Bucerotiformes > Rhinopomastidae > Rhinopomastus > Rhinopomastus cyanomelas. The sequence continues at coordinate 14,370 of VXBP01001791.1, read as the reverse complement.
GTCCAGCCTGTGACCTAACATCAATAGAACCATTCAGAGGTCCTTACATTTTCTTTACAGCTCTATGTTACTTGGCAAAGGTCTTCTTTGCAAAAACACCACTTCCAAGCGAAGAAACTAATATTAGTTTCTCCTAATCGACACTTACAGTTAACATATGGCACATTTTTCTGATTAATAATGAAGAAAAGATCTCAAAAGGCACAAATCAGCTGGAAAAGCATCTGCTTAAAATACACACACGTAATTAGGAGAGGATGTCAAACAGACCTGATTACATATTTCATGGGTATGTGTCAAGGAGTGTAAAGCATCTGACTTAACCCCAGGGTGACTTCAAGAGGATTTGGTCTGTCTAGTCTTCGCGATTAGCACCACATAATCAGGATCTGCTGAACAAGTAGGGTTTTATACAATATGCAAATTTCCTTTTGCTTTAATTTAGCCCCCTCAGATTTAGCATAAAATCTTTGCATTGCATGAAGAGCTGAAACAGCTGGATCCAGTTAGCTAGAAAATTAAAAATGTAATAAATGCAGTAAGGTAATCCTTGCCATGGTAGCCAGCACACAACAGCACAGCACGATGAGATCTGCTTAGACAGGGCTGAACACACCCCTGTCAGGTGGAGCACATGAAATTCCATCTCAATATGAGAAAAAATTTCTTGACTGTAAGGGTGATGGAGCACTGGAACAGGCTTCCCAGGGGGTTGTGGAGTCCCGCTCTCTGGAGACATTTAAAACCTGCCTGCATATGTTCCTGTGCGACTTAGTCTGGGTGATTCTGCTCTGGCAGGGGGATTGGACTGGATCTTTCGAGGTCCCTTCCAATCCCCGATGTTCTGTTATTTTGTGATCTGTCTACAGTTCAGCTCTGTGGGAAAAGTAAATTTTGAAATTTAAAACAGAAATGTTCATAAATTTTAAACTTCTTAGTAAAAGGATAGTAAGTGTGAAAACAGCCACACTGACAAGTCTGATAGTTTTTAATGCCTGAAAAGTCTCAACATACTATTTATTCGTACCTCTGTTCTACCTTTTCATCCACTGATATCCACCTTCTTCAGGCTCAGGGCTGAGTATCCCTCTCAGTCTGGTATTAGGAGGTTTTTCAACTGTTTGGCTGAAATAGGTACCAGTAGGAGGTGACGGATGAGAGATGCAATAGAGGAGATGCTGTCATCACCTCTCCCATTATGGCAAGCAATCTCCTACACATTAAACTGAAGCAGTTAGACCTCTTTACAAGGGAATGTGTTCGTTGAAGATGGCATGTTTTCCAGAAGTACTTTATACTACCAGAACATAAACTAAGCTTCTGCTCCCTGCTCTTCATGCAGAGCAGCACAAAAAGCAAAATGTTTTCACTTCTTGGGGCTCAGTCACGCTTCTGCTGAAGTGGATGAAAACTCTACTATTGATTTCACATGAGCAAGACCTCGAACATTGAACACAATACCTCTTATTAAAGTCCTGCTCTGTGAGGAAGAGGAAACTAGAATCCTTCAGATAAATCTTGATAATAAACCTCCACAGACAGTGGCTGAAATGATACCAGCCTGAAAAATACAGTCAGAGTCTCTCTGGACTCTCCTCTTACACCACAATGCACTTTATGGCCTTCTGTAGGAAACCAAAGAGTGCAGTGGAGAAGGAAATTCAGACATTACACAACAACTCATGAATCACACATACCTGACCATGACACAGAGAGCTCAGGAATTGCTTGGCTCCCATGTGCCACTCCACATGTGGCACTATGCCATTGTGCAAGCCTCCTGCACAGCAGGTGCTGCTACTGTTCCCAGCTAGAGGTGAGCAACTCAAATGATCAGAGGGCTGGAGCATCTCCCCTATGAGAACAGGCTGAGCAAGGTGGAGTTGTTCAGCCTGGAGAAGAGAAGGCTCCCAGGTGACCTTCTAGCAGCTTTCTAATATGTGTGTAGTGAGAGGACAAAGGACGAAGAGTTCCAGACTTGATGAGGGGAGACTGAGCTTGGACATGAGGAACCAATTCTTTCCTGTGAGGGTGGTGAGATGCTGGAACAGGTTGCCTAAGGAAGCTGTGGCTGTCCCATGCTTGGAAGTGTTGAAGGCCAGGCTGGCTGTGGCCTTGAGTAACCTGCTGTAGTGAGGGTGACCCTGCCTCTGCAGCAGGGTTGGAACTTGATGCTCTTTAAGGTCCCTTTCTACCCTGGCCATTATAGGATCGTGATCCTACGATTCATCTCCTGACCTTCCAGGAGAATCCAGAACAGCAGTCACTGAGAAGTTGTGCTTATGGGGGTGCTGAGCCAGACGAGCTGCAGGCTATCCTGGAGCTACCCCTTCACATAGAGCTTCTGGCTTGAAGACCAGCTCAAACCTGTATTTGGGACGTTATCACTAGCTCTTATGTTAAGGGCTTCAAAGAGACAGTGGGAGCCACTCAGCTACTTTGTACTGCTATTTCCTATTGCACTTCTTGCATGGGAGGCAGACTAGATATGCTCAATGTACACAAGTGTTGTGTGTGTTTTTGCAGAGAACAGTCTAGACAGATGATTATTTTTTTCTTCCAAACCAGGCTGGAACAAACCAATACAGAAAAACCTTAATAAAACAGAAACTCTACAGTCTGATCTTTACACTGATTAACATGGATGCTAAATCCAGAAAGGAAAATGAAGCTACAGCCATAGAATAGACTTGTGCCCTGAGGCTTCACTCTTCAGTATTGGAGTTATGTTAACTGACCTGTGAGTCTTTCCAGAACATCAAATCCATGTTTCAGGGCAATGATGTCAAGAAAAGAGGCTGTGCCGTCCTCAAACCTAAAGAAAGGAAGAGATGAGCACAGTAAACAGATCATGCAGCTATGGCACACACTTTAAATCTATTTTGAGTTATGATTTTGTATTCAGGGAGTCCAAACTCTTCCCTTAGGGATTGATCTTCCAGTCTTGCAGTGTCCTGTGAGGTAAAAACATACTCTTCATAGCTAGAGAGGTTCATAGGAACTGCTTATTGTGCAGGAGAATTAGATTTTTCCTTGTGTGGACTTTTGATTTTTAAAGGAATGGGTAAAAGGTCTATATGCTAATGTCAAAAGGTCCTAAGTTAATTTCTGACACTATGAGGAGCAGGAAAGGAGACAGAATAATGCTGACAACTCATGAAACTGCCCAGAACTTGTGACCACGTAAGGGTCAATCTGGAGTCAAGCATATGTCTAAGAGGGAGATGGTAGCAATTAATGCTGGAAATGAAGCCACCATCAATGATCTCTTGAACCTCTCATGGTTCAGCAGATTGAGAGAGGTTCTCCTCCCTCTCTGCTCTGCCTTGGTGAGACCACATCTGGAATACTGTGTCCAGTTCTGGGCCCATCAGTTCAAGAGGGCCACAGAACTGCTTGTGAGAGTCCAGCGCAGAGCCACGGAGATGACCAAGGGAGTAGAACTTCTCCCTGATGAGGAAAGGCTGAGGGAGCTGAGTCTATTGAGCTTGGAGAAAAAAAGACTGAGGGATGACCTCATTAATGTCTATAAATATGTGAAGGGTGGGTGTCAGGAGGGTGGAGCCAGGCTCTGCTCAGTGTCATCTAATGATAGGACAAGAGGCAATGGGTGTGAGCTGGAACATAGGAGGTTCCCCATCAATGTGAGAGGGAACTTCTTCCCAGTGAAGGTGACGGGGCACTGGATGGGGCTGCCCAGCGGGGTTGTGGAGTCTCCTTCTCTGAAGATGTTCCTGTGTGACTTGGTCTAGGTGATCCTGCTGTGTCAGGGGGTTCGGATTAGATGATCTTTTGAGGTCCCTTCCAATCCCAAACACTCTGTGATTCTGTACAAGTTTAAAACTAAACTCTGACTATGATGATAAGAACTTCTGAGTGACCTGGTGCTCCCTGCAGCTTTATCACAAACGCCTGATGATATCTACACTGAAAAATGACTGGACAGCACAGAGCACAGCACAGGCACCCAAGGGCAAAAGTACATTACATGCAGGTTAATAGACAAGAAAACAGGAGACTGCTTTTTTTTTCCCCTGGATATATCACTTTTCCTAACACATATAAAAGGCTTTTGCTGCCACAGGTAGGCAGGTATTGTGGAAAGGCTCAAAGATTAAAAACGTCAGACTTCAACGGCTTTTTATTTAGTAAAGTAAACCTCAATAGAATAGCAAAACAGGTCTCATGTCTACAGTGATTTTTCTTGTCTTCTATTGCATTGGTCTATAGTTATCAAATAATTTAAACACTACGAGTGACACTGTCAGGTGTAGGAGAAATAAAACATCCAGACTCTTCCAGTAAACTTCTACACAGAAGACTAAAGCACGAGGGTTGTGTTTGTGTGGTAATACATTCAGGCAGGCTGAAAAAAGACAGAGGCAGCACATAATTATAAACCAAGTGACAGAAGAGAAGTGGCTACAAGGATGAATGGCCCAAAAGAGACCTCTTATGTTCACATATTCCAACACAACACACTCCAAAACACCCTTTTGAATTTCTGAATCCTTGGGAATTTTCTGAATCCTTTGGAATTTTCTGAATCTTACCTAGCTACAGCTAACAGCAGAACATGGCTCCTGAACTTTTAAACACCAGGAATATTTTCAAACAGACCTGCGGATGAGTATTTGAGGGAAGCAGCGCTCCATCCAAAAAAGTCAGAAAAATGAGGCCAGGGGAAGGAAGAAGAGACAGGGCAGAGGATAACAGTGCTTTTGGAATTAAATGAAGAAAAACATTAACATTTGCACTGGCTGCAATCACTGAATGGTTTCGGTTGGATTGGACTATGAAGATCATGGAGTTCTAACTGCCCTGCCATGAGCAAGGACACCTTCCACTACACCAGGTTGCTCAAAGCTCGATCAACCTGGCCTTGAACACTTCCATGTCACAGTGAATCCACAAATATCACAGTGGTCCTACAAATGTCACAGTGGTCCCACATGGCTGCCAAAGGGAGATTACAGACAGGATCCGTGAGGGGAAGTTGACCTGCCCTGCTCAGTTACTGGTACTGGCCAGCAAACCAAACACAACACTGAGGATTAAAGACAAGGTCAGAGACCCTGGCACTGAGCCCATCAAGAAGACTTCGCAACCCTCAACAACCTTATCACTGTCAGAATAAAAATGTTCTTGAAAGAGCAAGAAAGGTGCAAGGCTGCGTCCTCAAAGGCTTTCAGATCTGACCTGCAGCAAAAGGAAAACTAGTATTTCTGAGCAGTACATGTGGGTATTAACTGTGCTAGGTCAGCATATTTCAGGTTACTGTACTTCCTATCCCATTCTCCTTCCAGGGTGATTTAGCAGCAGTGCTGACAGGTGAGTGGGGAGGTTGCTGGTGGGGAAAGTTTTAAGGGAGCCAGATGCAGTACACGAGGCAGGAGTGCGAAGGGAGTTCTGGGAAGAAGAAGATGTGGAGAAGGGAGGGCCAGACATCATTTCTGATGCAGTCTGTGCACTTCCGCGTCCGCTCTACATTCTGCTCTCATAAGCCTCGGCTGCCTGAGTGCCCCAACTCTGTTTTAGCTTCAGTTTTTCCTCTGAGTCCTTCTGGGACTGCAAGATTCCCAGTGACCCCAGTCACTCTGAGGCTGCGCCCCTTTGTGCCTGCTGCACCAGTTCCCACCCTCCCCTCCTGACACTTCTCTGCCACTGCTGGCTTGGCAGCCCTCCAGACTACAGCCTGGTTGTATTGGCTTTTTTGTACATTATTTCTTACTTCTCTTGTACCCTCTTTCCTCTCATCATCCCTCTAATTTTACCCCATTAAAGTTATAGTATTTTATTCGAGTTGCCTGACCTTTCTCTCATTCCAAAATTCCCCTATTAAAAAGAATCTGCCCCGTGGGGGGTTCCTCCTTTAACCCTAGAACCAGCACGTTAACTAAGAAGACAACTGCACTACATCCACTGCTAAGTAACAGGGGAGATGCACAGACCATTTTACTGTTCTAAGACCTTAGATACTGTTACGGAAATAGAGTTAGGAATTTCTTTCTGTCCAGAGAAAAGAAAGCAAACACAGCTGTGGGGCTTTGGTCAAACCAGAGCAGCGTAATCCTCATGGCAGTCTGTGCCTCCAGCATCATTTTGTCAGGCCTGTGTCATTTTCTTCTGAACCACAAAGTAAGTTTCTGCTGGGAACTCCAGAACCAGGAGCCATGAAATCATTGAAAATAATGCTAAAATCTATTTGCTCAAAATGTCCCCTATAAAGTTAAACATGGGTGATTTCCAATGTACCTCACTCGTATTTATGTGCCTATGGCCCCCTCTACTTCTACACTACCATCCTTCCAGTTGTGATAAAGCAAGCACCGTCACTTCATTATCTCTGTAGTGCCTACATTGACACTCCAACCAGGGAACATGACTCTCATGTACATTCTTCACTTACACAGAACACCTGATCTGCAAGTCCATGTAAAAACTTACAGAAATCAGAAATAAATCCTGTTATATAGCAAATCTCTGTCTTCTGATGGGTAGCAAATAAGCGCTACAGCAATTTTTCTTAGTACCATGGCAAAACACGATGCTATGAAGGACAGCTATTCTCCTGCCGGGACATAAGGAGCTCTCACTTAGAACATTTCACTGTTGGAGAGCAGTGCAGGAAAAAGGGACCTGGGGGGTAGCCTGCAGGATGACCATGAACCAGCAATGGGCCCTTGTGGCCAAGAAGGCCAATGGCATCCTAGGGTGATTCAGAAGTGGGGTGGTTAGCACATGGAGAGAGGTTCTCCTCCCTCTCTGCTCTGCCCTGGTGAGACCACATCTGGAGTATTGTGTCCTGTTCTGGGCCCCTCAGTTCCAGAAGGACAAGGAACTCCTGGAAAGAGTGCAGTGCAGAACAACAAAGATGATGAAGGGAACAGAACACCTCCCTTATGAGGAAAGGCTGAGGGAGCTGGGTCTGTTGAGCTTGGAGAAAAGGAGACTGAGGAGTGATTCCATTAATGTTGATAAGTATGGAAAGGATGGGTGTCAGGAGGATGGAGCCAGGCTCTTCTCAGTGTCATCCAATGATAGCACAAGGGGCAGTGGGTGTGAGCTGGAACACAGGAGGTTCCACATCAATATGAGAAGGAAATTCTTTCCTGTGAGGGTGACAGAGCACTGGAAAGGGTTCCCCTGGGGGGTTGCTGGAGATGTTTAAAACCCGCCTGGCCATGTTCCTGTGCAGCTTGATCTAGGGGATCTTGCTGTGGCAGGGGGATTGGACTAGACGATCTTTTGAGGTCCCTTCCTATCCTAAATATTCTGTGATTCTGTTATTTAAGGTTGACAGAAAACGTGCTCATTGCATGGTAGAAACTTGACCGTGACAGCTACTTTCATGTCAGCTGCAACTGATGCTTCAAATAAATTGTTTCCCTACTCAACATCAGTTCCAGTGTTAGAAGAATCACTTTAGCATGAAGTTCATTTGAACGGTGGTCTAGAAGCTATTTCCTAAAGCAAACAAGGTTTTGCAGCCAATCATGTATAAAGGCTACTTACAAAGGCTAATACCGCAGAATATCAACTCAAGAAACAACAAGTTTCCCTCTCTTATCTACTTCTTATTATAATTGATCCCACTTAATCACATCTGGGATGAACTAGATTGCTTCGCTGACTGTGTCTGTGAAAGCTGATAGCATTTCACATCAGTCTGCTATCTGACAAACTGGTTCAACAGCTCATGGCATAACAAAGACCAGAGCAGCCTGCCTAGGTCTACCAAGAAGTTACGAAGCAGAAGAGCTGTTCTTCCTTTCCAACTCACACATGACTTCTCCTTCTAGAAGCAGCAATTTTTCCTTCCTCCTCAAGAAAGAAAGCAAGTTATTGATTTCAAAGGGAGGAGCCATGTTTAGGATCTTCCTAAGGATGAAGATAGACTAATTTGTCTTTGAATCCTTAGTCAATTGGTTGTTGTGACACTTCTCTGCTCAGCTTCAGCATACAAATATTACTTCCTAAAGCCACCATCCAACACTTCAGAGCAACTGGTGCCCTTAACACTGTGAGGGGATCATTCCTCTCTATTCAACTTTGTTGAGACCACACCTCAAGTCCTGTGTCCAGTGTTGGGACTTGCAGTACAAGAGGGACAATGAAGAGAGAGACACAATGACCAACATGTTGAATAGGAGTGGCTCCAGCCTAACCACTCATGAGGATGTTGTGGGGGACAGTGTCAAAAGTCTTACTGAAGTCCAGATAGTTTTTCAATGCATTTGCCCAGACAAAGTAAATCAAACTCAGAGGCACATATGCAATTCCTGTCCAGAAGACAACCCAGAGCTTTGGAACTTTGACAAAAATCCCAGAAGGTCAAAAACAAATCCATTCATTTGAAAGCATTTCTGAGTTGATGCAAAGTGCAGTGAAGGAGCACGGTGGGAACATGCTTGTTGGCCAGCCTATGCTCTGCTCTACACCAGGGTAGGGACTCCATTTAGCTCATAGGATGTTAGGGGTTGGAAGGGACCCAAAGAGATCATCGAGTCCAACCCCCCTGCCGGAGCCGGACACAACTATCTAACACAGATCACAGAGGAACACATCCAGGCGGGCCTTGAAAGTCCCCAGAGAAGGAGACTCCACGACCTCCCTGGGTCAAGTGATCAGAAGTCATTCCTGAGTTTCTTAGGCAGGTAATTGTGAAAGCAGGTCCACAGAGGAAGGGTATTTCTTGGATAAGCTGCTTTTCTTGCCTTTTTTCCTTTTTTTTTAAACACTCAAGAGTAGAGCTGCCCTTTGAAGTGAGATGTTGCACGAGTTCCTTTCATCTTCCCAATTCATTTATTTTCATCTAATTAAAAACTACAACAATATGGAGAGGCTCTTGTTTAAAAGTAGTTCGCTCAGATCCTGTTTTTCACCTCTTCCAGATTTTTTCTATCACCTCCACATGAAAAAAGTGCCTTGGCAAATTAATCTTTTACATTTTACACCTTTCCTCATTTATTCTAAATTGACATTTGCTGGAATTACAGTAACACCAAGGATGTGCAGTGTCAAGCTTGTGGCTGTAAGAACAGACTGCTTTCAGTCCCATTTGTGTGTGTTCCAAGGTTAGTAATTCTCATCTCTGATATTAGCAGGGGAATGGATCTTAATTGGTCTCGCTGCATCCCACATCAAAAACCAACATTTGCAAAAGCAGCTATATTTCTTTCGCTTTCCTTTGACTTAAAATATATTACCAGGCTATGAAACCATTAGGGCCCCTCTTTATCTATCAACTACTCCTGAGACAATGTTCTCAGGCACCTTTCTAGGGTGGCTGTGGCTCTCCAGAGGACACAGAATCACAGAACATTAGGAATTGGAAGGGACCTCTAATGATAGGACAAGGGGAAATGGCTGTAAGCTGGAACATACCAGGTTCCACATAAATATGTGAGAGTGACAGAGCATTGGAAGGGGCTGCCCAGGGATGTTGTTTCCTTCTCTGGAGACATTTAAAAGCTGCCTGGATATGTTCCTGTGTGACTTGGTCTAGGTGATCCAGCTGTGGCAGAGGGATTGGACTGGATGACCTTTCGAGGTCCCTTCCAATCCCTAATGTTCTGTGATAATGTTCTGAAGACCAAGCATTTATTCATGGGACTTCTGGTTCTCTATGGGTGGAATCTTTTGAACAGGATCTGATCCCCCGATTCACACTGCCTTCAGACTCAACATCTTTGTCTGACACAGTAAATTCTTTGACACCGTAGATGCCACTAAAACAAGTCAATACAATTAGTCTGTTGTAACGGTCATGTTCACTCTCATTAAACTGTAATTTGGAAAAATTTAACTTTTGTGGAACTGTCTGCACAGAAGCAGGCTAGAGTAAGCCAAGAATTTAAATGCCATGAGGGCACTTATCAAGTGGTGGTAACCAACATGACTTCACCAAGTGCAAACCATGCCTGAACAATCTGGTGGTCTTTTGTAATGGACTCACCACAGAAGTGGGTAAGGGAAGGGAAACTGATGTCACCCAGCTGTTCTTGTGTGAAGCATTTGATACTATCTCACAGGTCACTAACTTGGAAAAGCATCGATTTGACAGACAGTCCATTTGCTGGATAAGGAACTGGTTGGATGGTTGCACCCAAAATATTGCAGTCAATGGCTCAAAATCCCAGTGGAGACTACTGACAAGTGGCATCCCTCAGGTGTTTGGACTAGTGTTGTTTAACATCTTCATCAGTGACATGGTCAGTGGCACTGAGTGTCCCCTCTGTGAGTTTGCAGATGACACCAAGGACGCAAGAAGGACAGGGACCTGTTGGAACAGGTCCAGAGTTAGCCACAAAGATTATCAGAGGGCTAGAGCCCCTCTGCTATGGGAACAGGGTGCAAGAGCTGGAGTTGTTGATTCCAGTAGCTGAAGTGGGCTATAAGAAAGTTGGAAAGGGCTTTTTACAAGAGTCTGTAGTGACAGGATGAAAAGAAATGGCTTTAAGCGAGAAGATGGGAGATTTAGATTAGAATTTGGGAGGAAATTCTTTACAGGGAGGGGGCTGAGGCACTGGAACAGGGTGCCCAGGGATGTTCCATCCCTGGAAGTGTTCAAGGCCAGACTGGATGGGTCTTTGGGCACACTGTCCATGACAAGGGGTGGGAACTAGATGATCTTTAAGGTCCCTTCTAACCCAGACCACTCTAAGATTCTATGAATTATAGACCTGTGAATAGGATAACTATTCACTCTGCTTCAGCAACAGCTTTTTACTTCTGTTAGGGGCACATTACATGTTTGTGAGTGATGGTTGCTCCTCCGACAGTGAGAGGAAAACGCTTATGCCGTGCCTGAACAACTGCCACTTGTGGAGGAGGAAATTAAATGAATAAATCAATCCGCTTTTATGTCTCAGATGCCCCTGTCCATCTCTCCCTTATGCGCAATTCAGTGAACTTTTAACTGGTAACTTTGCTCATTACCTAACATCTAGAAGAACAAGACAGCAGTCCCTGGTTTGTTCCTCTCATCTGTCTAAACGATACATGCTGAGTTCACAGATTATCAGTGTGAAAACCACACTTCTGAAAACTGTGCATCACAATTACTTTCAGATGTGTGCAATTTTCAAATAAAAACAAATTTTTTCTTCTAGTATAATTTTTACAGCTTATAATATATTTAAAAATATATTTTAAAATATTTACACTAGAGCTTTGACCCTAAACATTTAAATCAGGGAGTAATGATTAAATTAGGGGATAATATACTCCTCCCCTCCAACCCCAACATGAACCCTCCATAGTCACACAGAATCACACAGAATCACTCTGGTTGGAAAAGACCCCTGATATCATCGAGGCCAACCAGCTACCCTACCTTACAACTTCACCCCTAAACCACATCCCTCAACACCTCATACAAACCATCTTTAAACACATACAGGAATGGCAACTCAACCACCTCCCTTGGAAGCCCATGCCAGTGCCCAACCACCCTTTCTGGGAAAAAATTCTTCCTCGGATCAAGTCTAAACCTCCCCTATTGTAACTTGAACCCATCCCTCTTGTTCTGTCACTAATTGCTTGTGAGAAGAGACCAGCACCAATCTCTCCACAACATCCTTTCAGGTAGATATAGAGTGATTTGGTCTCCTCTCAGCCTCCTCTTCTTCAAACTAAAGAGCTTCAGCTCTTTCAGTCTTTCCTCATAAGCTTTATTCTCCAGGCCGTTCACTAGCTTAGTTGCCCTTCTCTGCACCCGCTCCAGCACCTCTACATCTCTCTGGTATTGAAAAACTGGACACAATACTCAAGATGTAGCCTCACCAGTGCCAAATACAGGGGGACAATAACCTCCCTACTCCTCCTCTAATACAAGCCAGGATGCCATTGGTCTTCTTGGCCACCTGGGCACACTGCTGGCTCATATTCATCTTCCTGTCAATTAGAATCCCCAGATCCCTGTCTGCCAGATGGCTGTCCAGCCACACCTCTCCAAGCCTGTAGTGTTGCAGGGGGTTGTTGTGGCCCAGGAGCAAGAGCTGGCACTTGGCCTTATTGAAGCTCTTGCCATTAACATTGGCTCATCACTCCAATCTATCCAAGTCTCTCTGAAGAGCCTCCCTACCCTCTTGCAGATGAACTCTCACCTAACGGTGTCACCTGCAAACTTACTAGTGATCCACTTTGTGTCCTTATCAACATCATCAATAAAGATGTTAAACAGAGATGGTCCCAACACCGAGCCTTGAGGCACACCGCTTGTGACAGGCTGCTAGCTGGATTTAACTCCATTAATCACCACTCTTCGGGCTCGTCCATTCAAACAGTGTTTTATCCAGCAGATTACGTGCTTGTCCAAGCCATGAGTAGCCAGCTTATCAAGCAGAATTCCATGTGGAACAGTGTCAAAGGCTTTTAGAAAGTCCCGGTAAACAATATCCACAACAATAATACAACTACATTTTTTTCCCATCAGATGTCACCGATCACAATAAAGCTGGTCAAAAGTTCCCTTCAAATTAGCTGCACAGGCGAATGTTCTGACTGCACTGCAAAGGCAGAAGGGGAGAAACAAATACCCATTGCCTTTACAATTTCATTAAGCATAGAGATATTTCCTTGAAGTAGACTATATTTACATCTTCTGAAACACCAGGCCTGGTTAACTGGCCTCAAAGAATTAGATGTTCAAGTATCAGCTAGTTAGCACACAATTTCTACTCATTCATCTTAACTTGTATCTTATTAATAATGTCAACAAGAGCTCCATCAAGGTGTAATTCAGTGTGAGGGAGTGGATTACAAATGATCCCTGTATCCGTCTGAGTGCTTCACATTTGATAGGCATTATCCTCCCCTGACTAAATATCAATAAGCCAAATGTCCACACCTCTGCTTCCCGTGGGAAAGGCACATCCAACACAACCCCAAGTAATACTTAAAGGGAGCAATTTGCAAAGTGCCTTTGCATAAACTGTTCGCTGAACGGTATGAGTAATGAATCATTAATAAAAATTCAAAGCCCTTCCTTTGATTTTTCTCCTTCGGAGGGCAGAAGGGATAAAAGGCACTCTGCCGATAAATTTTTCATAGGCCGTAATCTGGCCAGCTGTAATAATTCGTCCGTGTTCAGTACAAAGAGACTTGTTTATTTGTTTCTTTCCTCATGAAGATGGAGATACGACCTTCCATTCTTAAAATGGTTTATTTGGGGACAAGTAAGAGCTTTGTGAGGAACTGCTACAGACAAATCAATTTCAGATTAGGCAGACAAAAAGGCTCCATCTGAACATGAATTTATTCCTTAAAATACACAGATAAAACTCCCACTCTCTAATCACATATCAGTGACCTCAGATAACATTAGCAGTAACTTATCCTCAGAGCACAGAGAAAAATCCCTGTTTGCTGGTGAAGGGTTTGGAGGGCAGGTCTGATGAGGAGTGGATGAGTGAAGGAACTGGAGTTGTTTAATGCTGAGAGGAGACTTTATTGCTTTCTACAGCTACCTGAGACATGGTTGTGATAAGGTGGGAGTGAGTCTCTTTTCCCATGTAATGAGCAATAGGACAAGAGGAAATAGCCTCAAGTTGTGTCAGGTGACGTTTAGGTTGGACATCAGGAAAAATTTCTTCACTGAATGGGTTGTCAAGCACCGGAATAGGCTGCCCAGGGGAACGGCTGGGCCCTCATTCCTGGAGGAATTTAAAAGATGTGCAGATGGGACATGGTTTACTGGTGGACTGGCAGTGCTAGGTTGGTTGGTTGCACTCAATGATCTTAAAAGCCCCTTCCAATCTAACTGATTCTGTAATTTTGTGACTGCGGGTGGCACCAAGTCCAACACTGTGCTGAAAGCAGGGCCAGCTGTGGGGTTAGACTGAGTCATTTACAGATCCACACACCAGCTGTCTTCAAAGGAAAGTGCACTTAGCACCTTTGCACTCATCGCTGACACAGAGAAAGTACTTCTTTATAAAGTACAACGAGTACTGAGTGGATTTCGGCAGCCTTCATCCATGTGCTGAATATTTAACAGCTACCAGCAAGAATATATACTTCTATCAGTATTTCCTGTCTCATTAATGTGCACATGGAACTGCCCTCAGTTGGCAGCATTTGCCCACTGCAAGTATTAACAAGTCAGTACTAAGCAGCTAGAAGATTTTTAATGCGCAATGTACGCACCAAGACCATTGTCTGTGTCCAGAAAGGCTGGCAGATTGATAGGCCTGGCACTATCCAATTGCTGCTATAGAACCACTGCTGTTCAGCATAAGGTCTGCTTGGCTAGTTTGCTTGTGGAGACCTTTGTGATAACAGTAAAATCATCAGTGTGGAACGGGAAGAGACAAATTATTGTATTGTATACTTACTTGTATTTCATAGAATCATAGAATCATAGAA